>CM038680.1:276898290-277155556 GCA_021605205.1 Aegilops longissima
CACGAAGTTCAAGAGCGCACCGAAACAAATATCGACTTCTACTCTCCAAAGCAGACCAGAAACGAGTATCGACTTATCCTCGGGGGGAAGAAGTCTTCATTGGGCCCATTGTCAAATAGCTCTGAGGAAAATGCTGCACTGAACTAGAAACCACTAGGTTCGCCTTGCCCGGGAGGACTTGATCTTTCTTGCAGCATGTAGAAGAGTAAATAATAGCAGTTTATGATTAACAAGCATGTTGTAGAATTAATGCCCAGAGATCCTTCCTCGACTCCGTGCGAGAAAGCAATCCCGGAGCCACATATCCATCACATATCAAGTATCCATTTCTAGTTGTATAAGATCAAGATACAAGTCTGAACATCCATTACCGCGGACACGGTATTCAAATATATATCTTTCCTGCAGGGGTGCACCACGTTTTCCAACACGCTCGATCACTCTGGCCGGACACACCTTTCTCAGGTCAATGCCCGGCCTCGGAAGATCAACATGTCGCAGCCCTACCTAGGCTCAGCAGAGATGTCCCCGCCGGTCTACATCCTAAGCACTCCGGGGTCTGGGTCCATCACCCGTAGCACTCCGGGTCATTACGTGCAGGGCGGGTCCAGGCTCCACCACTACAGGATGGTGCCGGCCCAGCCGTGCCGCAATGCTGAACTGGACGTCTAACAAAGCTTCGGCTGATACCACGACGTCGAGGCCCATAACTATTCTCACGTGGTGGTTAGTGCGTAAAGGCCGAAGGCCAATTCAGAACAAATACCCAAACCTGTTAGTGCATTAACAATTAAAGTAGTGACGGCTGTCGGGACAAGTCCCGAGCTATCACCCCCTCCTGGGTGATACCGCTAAACAGCCAGCCGCCACCGTCACCTCGCACGGGTGCTCTCCAGGCCCGCCCGACTTTCACAACGGTCTCAAGTAAAGTCAAGGTAACTGTGTGTCCAGACATCAAGGGGAAAACCCAAGGAATCACCCCCGGTGGATTCCACTCAATGTAATCATCAAGGTGAACGTAAGAGGGACCACCCTCGAGGTTCACACTTGAGGTGTTGCATGACAGAGCCGTATCGGGAATGGTGAAAGAGGAAATCACCCTCGATGACCACGACCGAATAGCTACACTACAGAATTATCATCAGGAGTGTGTTATGAGGGATCACCCTCGGCACTCGATAGTAGCTCTGCAGAGTCGAGCAACTAAAGGGGCGTGATGTGATGTGAGGTGCGGGCTCTGGTCGTCGATCACGTTGATCGAGTCGTCGATGATGAAGCAGGGGCAACAAGGACATGGTGGGGGTCACTGATGGATCACTAACCAACCTATACTAAGCAGTTTAGGATAAGCAGGTAGGTAACAATAGCAGGTACAAAAGAAGGCTATGCATCAGAATAGGAGCAAACAATAATAGTAGCAAAATCTAATGCAAGCATGGGAGAATGGAATGGGCGATATCGGGATGATCAAAGGGGGGGCTTGCCTGGAAGCTCCGCTGAAAGGGAAGAAGGGTTGTCGTCAACGTAGTCGATCACAGGGGCATCAGCAGCCGTCTCGAGGTCTACCGGAGAGAAGAGGGGGAAGAAACAGTAAATATAAAGCAAACAGATGCAAACGGATGCATGACGGCGATAACACACATGGCTAGGGGTGTTCTAACACAGTGCTACATGATAGCGGCGAAGGGGGAAAACATCCGGGAAAGTATCCCCGGTGTTCGGCATTTTCGGACAGATGAACCGGAGGGGAAAAGTTCGATGTTCACTATGCTAGGGGCATGTGACAGATGAACGGACCGTGTATTCAGATTTGTCTCGTCGTTCTGAGCAACTTTCATGTATAAAAATTTTTCATCCGAGTTACAGATTATTTTCTATGATTTTCCAAAGTTTTAGCAATATTCTGAAATTATTACTAATTATTAAATTCGACAGAAAATGAATAATGATGTCAGCATGAGGTCGGAGTGATGTCAGCAGTCAACTTTGACCTGTTGACCAGTCAAACTGACAGAGGGGTCCCACTATCATAGACTGTTAGCTAACTAACTTAGTTAGCTAGCTAATTAGACAGGTTAATTAAGTTAAGTTAATTAACCAAAATTAATTAAGTTAATTAACTTTTTAATTAATTAATTAATCTATCTAATTTATTTTAATTCTTCTTTTTTTGGTTGGGCCCACATGTCATAGGCCCAGCCGGGAGCGGATTAACGGGCATGCGGGCATGGGCGAAAGGAACCCCGGGGGCGCCGAACCCGCATCGTCATGGGCAATGGCTGGACGGTGGAGAGTGGCGGGGAGCGGCCGAGGGTGGGCGCGACTGGCGCCGGTCTTGGGCGGCGGAGGCGGTTGGGGCAGCGGCCGGATGGGCACGAGCCCGCGGGCGGCGATCGCCGTAACGCCGGAGCGGCCGAGGCGATGGGTGTGGGTCGCGAAGAGACGGTGATTAGCGCCATGAAGGTGGCAAGCAAGCGACATGCGCGGCGCGATAGCGCGGGGGGAGCCGGCGTCGGCGTTGAGTGGAGCAGCGAGGCTCGGCCTCGCGCGGGCGCGCCTGAAGCGTGGAGGGCGACGACGGCGCGACCGAGCTGTTCGAGCGGCGCGAACAAGCGGCGGTTGGAGCGGGCTGGCGGCTGCCCGTGGGGTGAGCAGTGGGCGTGACGGGCACGGAGCGTGCGGTGGCTCGGCGAGTGTGGGAGCAAAAGCAGCACGCAGCAGCAGGTAGAGCAGGGGCCATCGCGGGCCGGCGCCGGAGCGGGGTCAGGATGCAGCAGAGGCGACGCAGCAGGGTGGAGTCGGCGCAACCGGGGAGAGCGGGTTGCGGACAAAGGCGGGGGCGGCTCAGGGTGTGGCGACGAGCGCGGAGCAGCGGGCGCGTGGGCATGATGCACGGGGGGCGCGGCTAGCTGGCCATTGGTAGTGGAGGGGGCAACGAGCGCGCGACAGCAGAAGCCGGGGCGCGTCCGACGTGAGCGGCCTACGACGACGGGAGGAAAAGAAGAGGGGGAAACGGAGGAGGGGGCCTCACCGGGCCCTGTAGGTGTGCAATAGTGTGCGCGAGGAGGAGTCGGGGAGGCGCCGGAGCTCGGTGTAGCCGTCGTGGAGGCGGTTGGGGACGGGGCGATGATGGCGAGCTTCGGCTCCGGGCGTCGGCCTCGGGGCCGCGGGTGTCCAAATCGGGGAGCGGGTGAGCGAGGGAGTGGGGGGAGGAGTAGCTAGGGTTTTAGCCCGGGGAAGATATAGGCAGGGGAAGCGGTGGATGGGCGCCACGGCATCGCCCGGTGCCGTGGCGGCAATCGCCGGTGTCCACCGTAACGTGAACAGGGGAGATGGGGAGGGAGCGTGCGTCTGGGCCAGCCTGCTAGGTAGATGGGCCTTGAGGCCCAGGTAGGGGGTTTGTTTTATTTCTTTTGTTTTGCCTTATAATTATCTTCTAACTTTTCTGTTTTATTTATTTTATTTAAGTTTCACATTATTTTGGTTTAGTTAGAACACAAAAGTAGTTTCTAAATTAGTGCTACCACTTATACCTCTGCCACAAAAAGTTTCACTCTTAAATAAAATAGTTTAGCATTTCTGAAATTATAGAAGGCATTCAATTAATTGTTTTAGCTACTGTTTTAATCATTTTGAGCACTTAAACATTTTATAAAATTTTGGTTTCTTCAACAACAATATTTACCAATTATTTGCCATGGCTTGCACATTTTAGTTTTGATATTTGAAAACTTTTATTTTTGGCGCTAATTTAAATTTGAAATTGAACTGATTTGAATCTAAGCGAGATTTGCAACAGTAACAACGATGACGTGGCATCATTAGCAGAGAATTACTATAGCTTAATTATCCGGGTGTTACATATGATGCGTCGCTAAAATAAAAGAGATAGACCTATTGTCGTCTTGAGTGATGGTTGTTCGGTTAAGAGTGTGTGCTGTGTTTTTTCTCCCGTTGCAACGCACGGGCTCTTTTGCTAGTACATGATCATACCTAGATATTCTCATAACTATGCTCAATTCTATCAATTGCTCGACAGTAATTTGTTCACCCACCGTAATACTTATGCTATCTTGAGAGAAGCCACTAGTGAAACCTATGGCCCCCGGGTCTATTTTCCATCATATTAATCTCCTGTTATTTCCATTACTGTTTACATGCTTTCTTTACTTTTACTCTTTATCATAAAAATATCAAAAATATTATCTTATCATCTCTATCAGATCTCACTCTCGTAAGTGACCGTGAAGGGATTGACAACCCCTTTAACGCGTTGGTTGCGAGGTTCTTATTTGTTTGTGTAGGTGCATGGGACTCGAGCGTGGTCTCCTACTGGATTGATACCTTGGTTCTCAAAAACTGAGAGAAATACTTACGCTACTTTACTGCATCACCCTTTCCTCTTCAAGGGAAAACCAACGCAGTGCTCAAGAGGTAGCAAGAAGGATTTTTGGCGCCATTGCCGGGGAGATCTACGCACAAGTCAAGACATACCAAGTACCCATCACAAACTCTTATCCCTCGCATTACATTATTTGCCATTTGCCTCTCGTTTTCCTCTCCCCCACTTCACCCTTGCCGTTTTATTCACCCTCTCTTTTCCGTTCGCCTCCCTCTTTCACTTGCTCCTTGCGTTTCCTGTCGTTATGTCTGAAATTGGGGAAATTATTGTCGATATGGACAATAATAATAACATGGAAAATTCTGATGCTCCTGCTGAAGAACCCCGTATCTTACATACAAAAAAATTCCGAATCGGTAGTGGTAATATTATTGGAAAAGGGGTTATTCAAGATTTCTTTACTTGTGCCAGTGCTTTGCCTTCTATGGGTAGTTCTATTCTCCATAGAACTAGTAGTCTTGCGGACGCTATCGCCAAGCTTATAGTTGAACTTGAAAGGCAATTTATGCACATGCATCCTTGCATACAAAGTATTTTCCTAGAATTTTCTAATATTGAGCATTCTTCTGTAAAGCGCGCCGCCACTATCTTTTTGGCACATTAATTCAGATTTATAATAAAAGAGGCCAAAGAAATCTTTGCGCACTATAGGGTGGACGCTGGCTGTCCTCCCATAGAGGCAATCCTCTTTGATCAAGAGGAAATAATGCGTTTTCAATCTTTAGACTATGTTGCTTTTAATGAAAACCTTAGAAAAAAGGTTCCTACCAATGTTCTAGTTGATAGAATTTCCGAACTTAATAATGATTTTGCTATTCGAAATAATGAGCTAGGATATTCTCTCGAGTATAGGCTCATGAAGTTCTATCAAAAGAATGCTTATAATGATGAATTGGTTGTGCATTATGAAGGGCCGAAGGAGGTACCTATACCTTCCAAAATTGATCTTGGGGACTTTTGTCCCATTAAATTTAGCCCTTCTGATTACTTTTGCTTGCCTCAAAGAAAACTTGCTGCTGAACATAGAGAATATGAAATGAGTTTTCGTGATCTATCCTATTATTATGGCAATACTTAGATCTATCTGTGTTTTTATGCCTAGCTAAGGGCGTTAAACGATAGCGCTTGTTGGGAGGCAACCCAATTTTTATTTTTAGTTTTTTGCTTTTTGCTTCAGTTTAGAAATAAATCATTGATCTAGCCTATTTTTATATTTGTTTTTGTGTTTTAATTAGTGTTTGTGCCAAGTTAAATCTATAGGATCTTCTTGGATAATAGTTATTTGACCTTGCTGAAAATTCCAGAAACTTTCTGTTCACGAAAACAATTGTTAAAAATCACCAGAACGTGATAAAATATTGATTCCAATTGCAGAAGATCAATAAGCAAATTTTCTAGGTCGTCCTATTTTGGTAGAAGATTTCGAGTTCCAGAAGTTTGCGTTAGTTACAGATTACTACAGACTGTTCTGTTTTTGACAGATTCTGTTTTTCGTGTGTTGTTTGCTTATTTTGATGAATGTATGGCTAGTAAAAGAGATTATAAACTATAGAGAAGTTGGAATATAGTAGGTTCACCAATATAAATAAAGAATGAGTTCAATACAGTACCTTGAAGTGGTATTTTGTTTTCTTTCGCTAACGGAGCTCACGAGATTTTCCGTTAAGTTTTGTGTTGCGAAGTTTTCAAGTTTTGGGTAAAGATTTGATGGAGTATGGAACAAGGAGTGGCAAGAGCCTAAGCTTGGGGATTCCCAAGGCACCCCAAGGTAAATCCAAGGACACCAAAAATCCAAAGCTTGGGGATGCCCCGGAAGGCATCCCCTCTTTCGTCGTCATCCATCGGTAAATTTACTTGGAGCTATATTTTTATTCACCACATGATATGTGTTTTGCTTGGAGCGTCTTGTATGATTTGAGTCTTTCTTTGTTAGTTTGCCATAATCATCCTTTCTGTATACACCATTTGAGAGACACACACATGATTCAAAATTTGTTAGAATTCTCTATGTGCTTCACTTATATTTTTTGAGCTATATAGTTTTTGCTCTAGTGCTTCACCTATATATTTTAGAGCACGGCGGTGGTTATATTTATAGAAATTATTGAACTCTCATTGCTTCACTTATATTATTTTGAGAGTCTTAAACAGCATGGTAATTTTCTTTAATCGTGAAATTAATCTTCCATATTGAGTTCATTAAATATCATGAGAAGTTAGATACTTGATAAGTGTTTTGAGATATAAAGGTGGTAATATTAGAGTGTGCTAGTTGAGTAATTGTGAAATTGAAAAATACTTGTGTTAAAGTTGGCATGTCCCGTAGCATGCACGTATGGTAAAAGTTGTGTGACAATTTTGACACATAGGTGTTCTTTTATTGGTTTCCTTATGAGTGGCGGTCGGGGACGAGCGATGGTCTTTTCCTACCAATCTATCCCTCTAGGGGCATGCATAGTAGTACTTTGCTTCGAGGGCTAATAAACTTTTGCAATAAGTATATGATTTCTTTATGACTAATGTGAGTCCATGGATTATATGCACTCTCAACCTTCCACAATTTTCTAGCCTCTACGGTACCACGCATTGCCCTTTCTCACCTTGAGAGTTGGTGCAAACTTTGCCGGTGCATCCAAACCCCGTGATATGATACGCTCTATCACACATAAACCTCCTTATATCTTCCTCAAAACAGCCACCATACCTACCTATCATGGCATTTCCATAGCCATTCCGAGATATATTGCCATGCAACTTTCCACCGTTCCGTTTATTATGACACGCTTCATCATTGTCATAATTCTTTGCATGATCATGTAGTTGACATCGTATTTTGTGGCAAAGCCACCATTCATAATTTTTTCATACATGTCACTCTTGATTCATCGCATATCCCGATACACCACCGGAGGCATTCACATGGAGTCATACTTTGTTCTAAGTATTGAGTTGTAATTGTTGAGTTGTAAGTAATAAAAGTGTGATATCATCATTATTAGAGCATTGTCCCATGTGAGGAAATGATGATGGAGACTATGATTCCCCACAAGTCGGGATGAGATTCCGGACTAAACAAAAAAAGGAAAAAAAAGGCCAAATAAAAAAGAAAAAAGAGAAGGCCCAAATAAAAAAAATGAGAGAAAAAGAGAGAAGGGACAATGTTACTATCCTTTTTCCACACTTGTTCTTCAAAATAGAACCGTGATCTTCATGATAGAGAGTCTCCTATGTTGTCACTTTCATATACTAGTGGGAATTTTTCATTATAGAACTTGGCTTGTATATTCCAATGATGGGCTTCCTCAAAATGCCCTAGGTCTTCGTGAGCAAGCAAGTTGGATGCACACCCACTTAGTTTCTTTTGTTGAGCTTTCACATATTTATAGCTCTAGTGCATCCGTTGCATGGCAATCCCTACTCCTCTCATTCACATCAATTGATGGGCATCTTCATGGCCTATTGATTAGTCGCGTCAATGTGAGACTTTCTACCTTTTTGTCTTCTCTCATAACCCCCATCATTATACTTTACTCCACCCATAGTGCTATATCCATGGCTTGCGCTCATGTATTGCGTAAGAGCTGAAAAGCCTGAAGCGCGTTAAAAGTATGAACCAATTGCTCGGCTTGTCATCGGGGTTATGCATGATGAGAACATTTGTGTGACAATATTGAAACATAGCCTAACTATATGATTTTGTAGGGATAAGCTTTCTTTGGCTATGTTATTTTGATAAGACATAATTGCTTGGTTAGCATGTTTGAAGTACTATTGTTTTTATGCCAACATTAAACTTTTATCTTGAATCTTTCAGATCTAAATATTTATGCCACAATAAAAAGATTTACATTGAGAATTATGCTAAGAAGCATTCCACATCAAAAATTCTGTTTTTATCATTTACCTACTCGAGGATGAGCAGGAATTAAGCTTGGGGATGCTTGATACGTCTCCAACGTATCTATAATTTTTTATTGTTCCATGCTATTATATATTCTGTTTTGGATGTTTAATGGACTTATTTATACACTTCTATATTATTTTGGGGACTAACCTATTAACCGGAGGCCCAGCCCAAATTGCTGTTTTTTTTTTGCTTATTTCAGTGTTTCGCTGAAAAAGAATATCAAACGGAGTCCAAACGGAATGAAACCTTCGGGAACGTGATTTTTGGAACAAATGTGATCCAGAGGTTGGAGTGGACGTCAAGCAACAGACGAGGAGGCCACGAGGTAGGGGGGCGCGCCTACCCCCCAGGCGCGCCCTCCACCCTCGTGGGCCCCTTGTGGCTCCACCGACCTACTTCTTCCTCCTATATATATACCTATGTACCCCCAAACCATCAGAAGCGACCACGAAAACCTAATTCCACCGCCGCAACCTTTTGTACCCGTGAGATCCCATCTTGGGGCCTTTTCTGGCGTCCTGCCGGAGGGGGCATTGATCACGGAGGGCTTCTACATCAACACCATAGCCTCTCCGATGATGTGTGAGTAGTTTACCTCAGACCTTCGGGTCCATAGTTATTAGCTAGATGGCTTCTTCTCTCTCTTTGGATCTCAATACAAAGTTCTCCTCGGTCTTCTTGGAGATCTATCCGATGTAATCTTCTTTTGCGGTGTGTTTGTCGAGACCGATGAATTGTGGGTTTATGATCAAGATTATCTATGAACAATATTTGAATATTCTCTGAATTCTTTTATGTATGATTGGTTATCTTTGCAAGTCTCTTCGAATTATCAGTTTGGTTTGGCCTACTAGATTGATCTTTCTTGCAATGGGAGAAGTGCTTAGCTTTGGGTTCAATCTTGCGTGTCCTTTCCCAAAGGATGCAGGGCAGCAAGGCACGATTGTATTGTTGCCATCAAGGATAACAAGATGGGGTTTATATCATATTGCATGAGTTTATCCCTGTACATCATGTCATCTTGCTTAAAGCGTTACTCTGTTCTTATGAACTTAATACTCTAGATGCATGCTGGATAGCGGTCGATGTATGGAGTAATAGTAGTAGATGCAGAATCGTTTCGGTCTACTTGTCATGGACGTGCTGCCAATATACATGATCATACCTAAATATTCTCATAACTATGCTCAATTCTATCAATTGCTCGACAGTAATTTGTTCACCCACCGTAATACTTATGCTATCTTGAGAGAAGCCACTAGTGAAACCTATGGCCCCTGGGTCTATTTTCCATCATATTAATCTCCCGTTTATTTCCATTACTATTTATTTGCTTTCTTTACTTTTACTATTTATCATAAAAATACCAAAAAAAATATCTTATCATCTCTATTAGATCTCACTCTTGTAAGTGACCGTGAAGGGATTGACAACCCCTTTATCACGTTGGTTGCGAGGTTCTTATTTGTTTGTGTAGGTGCGTGGGACTCGAGCATGGTCTCCTACTGGATTGATACCTTGGTTCTCAGAAACTTAGGGAAATACTCACGCTACTTTCCTGCATCACCCTTTCCTCTTCAGGAGAAAAACAACGAAGTGCTCAAGAGGTAGCACTTGCTCATATATTCAACTGGCGGAACTTCCCCTGCAGCCACTCTCGTTTCATGGACGGCCTGGTCGATGCCTCCGAGGATACCTTCGTCTACTGCTATGAGTGCCCGGTGTCGTTTTGGGGCTCACCGGCGGACATCGTGCATCACCTCACGCAGGCATGCAGCGATCACTACTCGCCCTTGGCGAAGAACATCAAGTACGAGACGTGCTACCCGTTCACTGTGCCGGAGTCGCTGGAGGATCACCGCCGCCTGCTAGTCTCGGAGGAGGACGACAGTGTCTTCCTCTTGATCATGGGCACTGGCGAGGCCCGCGCAGGCCGCCGCCCCGTCTCTGTAGTGTGCGTCAGGGGTGACGCCCCTGACGCTGACACTGAGACGATGCCGATGTACGGGTGCGTGCTCACTATCACTACCCCTCGGAGGTACGTGGGTGGCGTCACTGGCTACGTCAAGCTGACTTGGACTCTGCCGAGCTAGGACCTTCCCGCCGATGTGGACATGGAAGACGCACGGTATTATTTGACCCCCAACAATGTGCATGGGGACTCCAAGGAGGTTCACCTGGACATCTGCATTATCAAGTTAAATGTTGATCATTAGTGTTCGCTCAATGTAATCCGTTGTCTAAGCATGTGGAGACTTCCGTGCATGATCTTGCTCTATTGGAGTATCGCGCATGAATAGAAGTGTATCCATTTATGGTTTAGTCTAGAATCTTCCATGTATGAATTTTTACTACAGTACTGGTGAAAGACTTATGATGAACCATTTCTTACATATCCTCTGCCCCCTTCCAAGTCATCCTGATTTAATCCCTCCATCTAGGTGTATAAGGGCATGGTTAATACTTAAATAGTATAGCCAACTGTTGACTATAAGAAAGTGCCATGTCATCTGTAGCCAACATGTATAACAATGGATACTCAAAAACTAATTCTTGAAGATCATTTCTTGCAAAGCACAATAAGAGTTATTTCTTCACAAGTTTTGGATGCAGGTTGAACAGTTGAACGCTTTTGTTTGCAAAAGATACTTTTTATCTATTTCACCCGGATGTTTGTGAGCTCTAGAGATGAAATAATATCCGAAGAAACCTATCGATACCCGTTACACATGAGATGACCCCCACATCCTTTGTCAAAATAAACAACTCCCCGATCAATGCATTTCACTCTTCCGCAACGCACGGCACCTTACTATAGATTAGTACGACCAAAATTGAACTAACATTATATATAGTACGATAAATGATGATGCATGTCACCTAAAATTATATCATTGAAAACTATGTTCAAATACGAATCCAACGATGTTGTTTTTGTTGACATGCACTAATATTTTGTCAGTTAAATCTTAAGTCAAATTCAATGGGGGATAAACCACGACCGATGTAGTACTAGTGTAGAGGGTGGCGCTGCTCGGGAGTCTCACCCCGCTCGTGGCGCGGCAGTAAAGCCGTCATATCACAAAACCCAACCACTCCCGGTAATAAGTGGCCTAGTAAAATAAACGGACAAGCAACCATCACATCCCTCTGTCTTTTTTGCATTTCATCTCCCTGCATTAACTTTCTCCGGTTCATCTCGCACACTCGATCCCTAGCTACTACTCCTAGTATCCCTAGCTACTACTCCTAGGGCCAGTTCTTTTGGCGGCTTCCCAGCTTTTCCCATAAGACTAGTCACAAGGAGAGTAACATTAAGGCGCCTCACTCATTTATTTGGGCTTCTAAACTACTACTAGTAGTACCTCCGTCTGGTTTATTACGTCACCATTGTATTTAGTGCAATTTGATCAAAGATTTAATCGATAAAATGTTAGTGCATGTGACATGCACTAACATTTCATTAGTTAAATTTATGATCAAAATTTGACACAGATTACAATGGGGACCAATAAACCAGACGGAGGTAGTAGTTATGAGATTACTAATCTAGAAGCCTAAAAGAATCGCCCTGGTACTCCTACTAGTAGTAGTACTCAAGTTGGAATTCCAATTGCACGACACAACTTGTTAGGCAAAAATTCGATACAGGTGTAGGAAGTGGTTTGGGAATTTGCATGCCTTTCCGACCGCTGAGACACTCCGCACTAAGTACGGACGAGAAATAACCACAGAGAAGGAAGCTAAAAGTAAACAATCAAACGAGCATTTTTGCATTTGTTTTGCATTGAATCGTTTCACAAGCTTGACTAGTGTTGTTTTTCTACTTTTACAAAAACCGCGTCGTAATGTTAAAACGTGCATTTGCCCGTACATAAGTAATAGTAGTACTCCCTCCGTCTAGGTGTGTAAGTCTTCCCTCCTTGGTCACGGTGCACAACCAAAGATGACTTATTGACCTGGACGGAGGGAGTAGCACAGTCTGCAAGCATATATAGAGAGAGACATGTAGTGCGATAGTATATAGTAAAGTTTGTGCTATATGCACGTACTTACAAAATGCGTACGAATACACAAGGTTTCCAAACTTTCCCTTTTACATACTTAATTAAGGACGCTAATAATTCCTGAACATTCGGGATTTATCATTTGCGTCCCAAAACTAATGAGATCGTCTTACGAAACAAAAATTATACTCCTACTAAAAGCCACGACGCTCAGAGCGCTTGCGATGCACCACGAGTGCCCCAGTGCGCGGTCGCGTTTCAGCGTCTTGGCACAACGCCTCTTCCTCAACCTCGCAACTCGCGAGGTGCTGATTGGCGGCTTGCCGGCGGGCGAGCGTGATCTCACTGGTGTGGCGATCCGGCGCCAACAGGTACTCCTCCTCGCTGGAAGCATGCACCCAGTCCACGTACCGCCATGCGTAGATGAGGCGCTTGGGCCCGACTGCACTCAGGGCTTTGGCACGGGCGTCCTCCGCCACCCTCACGGCCCTCTCACGAGCCTTCTGCCAAAGAGCCAATTGCCTGACTCTCTCGGACGTGACATAGGCCTGCCAGGCAGCTTGTCCCGCGGTGCGCTTCTCTTCCTCGGCCTTCTTCTCCGCCTCTATTTTGGCGCGCTCTGCTGGAGCCAAAGCCTCCCACAAGGCGACATCCATTTCTTTCCAAAGCTCCTCAAGGCTGGGGGGCTCAGCCGGCGGCGCGGCGTTCTCCTCATAGCGGGGAGCCGATGCGTCCTCCGACACGCGTGCTGGCGAGATTGGGAACGCCGACGCGTCCACCTCGACGCGTCGCGGCGAGGAGCGGAACACCGACGCGTCCTCCTCGACTAGTGGCGGCGGGGAACGAAACAGCGACGCGTCCACCTCGATGCGTCACGGCGAGGAGCGGAGCGCCGATGCGTCCTCCTCGACCAGTGGCGGCGTGGAACAGAACGGCGACACGTGACCGTCCGCGTGGTGCAGCGAGGGGCGCCTAGGGCTTGGGAGGGGCGATGCCATGGTGGTCGACGTGAGAGGGAGGGGGAGGAGATAGCGATGAACATGAGCGTTCTTCCGAATGTCGTGGGAGGCGCAGTATTTATAGCGAGCAATGGCACACCTACGTAAGATATGGATCGAGAAGATCGACTTAATCTGCAGGTCCAGTTGCGTCACTGACATGTGGGCCAGGCCCCTATTGGGCCCATATGTCAGTGACCCAATGCACCTGCAGTTAAGTAACTGAAGCAGCGTCCTGCAAGATATGTTGCGTGATTAACAGCTACGTGGACATATTTTTTGGAGTAAATTACGAGGGAGGGAAGGGGTGGAAATATTGCTGGTCACAACGGATTGGACGAAAAGGGGAGGAGAGTCATGCATGCAGATTTTTTCCACACGGGGTGGAGTGGTGGGACCGCGGAGGGAGAAGGAGAGTCTGCAGGCATATTGTTTCCACACATGGAGAGGAAAAGATTTGGAGACGAACGGGCTTCCTGCGGTATGTGGAACAAAGGCATAATAAGTCTCATCTTGCATGTCGGGCTAGGTATAGTCTCAAGTCATTAAAACATACACGCCCACACATGTTCATATTTCAAGGTGCACTAAATTATTGCATGCGATGATTAAGGCTGGCCATAATGGTGGTATGTTAGCTGGTATCATGCACACGGGAATAGCAAACATGCTGATGTGGCAAAGAAATAAAGAAGAGAGGGGGTTAGAGTAACTAGTGTTCATGCATGCATTGGTAAACACATTTTTTGTGTGAAGAACGATAGCATTAGTTGAGTACTTTTGCAGACTACAAAAACTATTCCACTGCCTCTATCTTGCTAAGAGTAGGTGAAAATTTTGAATCGAGCCCTTTAAACTAGAAGGGAGGTAGTAGTACTCTAATAGCTAATCTTGTCCCTGTTTGGATCCATGTGTTATAGTTAGTTTGAACTCAACTAACCCAAAAATATCCAAACAGGAGGGTTAGTTTGGGTTAGATGCATCTAACCCATTCAAAAAATCTAACCCGCCCAAGAGGTGCTTATTTGGGTTAGTTCTTCTCGGGACACTAAAAACACATTTTTCTCTCCCTCTCCCCACAGCAGATCCCTCCCCACTTCCTCTAAGCTTCTCGTCCTCTCCCTCCCTCCCTCCCTCTCGCACCGCCCATGAAGGCACCTCGCCGTATCCGCGCTCCATCTACCCCTGTCATCCAAACACCTCTTTCGCTAGAGTTACTTCAGGGTTAGTTCAGGATTAGAATCTTTAACTCATCTAACTCATATAATAGTAATTCTTATACTCATTATAATGATTATTGTAGATATTGATATTTTTAGTATAAATTTGTTCAAACACTTTGCAAATGGTTGACGGAAGTAAAAAGGACCAGAGAAAGTATCATGCATGCGGAGTAGGCAAAAACAATTGCTCATTTATAGCCGGTCGAAGTCTCAAAGGGCGCGGCCGCGCGAGGGAGGCGAAGGTCGTGGGAGGCGCGACGGTTAACGGAATTAAGTGAAGTTACCCAAGCGCTGGCATGGCATGCAAACAGGCAGAAGCTATACCGTCAGGCCTACGATATGGGTCTAGTAGAATGACATCTAGTGGGTCCCGCATAGTTCTCGAGAACTCTTTGGGAGCTTGCAATCGTTTATCCACCGGGCAAGCCAGCAACCCCACGCTGTTCGCACGCCCTACTCGTCCCCGTCTTCTACTAGTACAGTACCTCACAATAGTTCGCTCCCAGTCGTCTCGTCCTTTCACATTACACCAGTTCAACTTCTCCTAACCCTCCTCCAAAATCCATGGCCTCCCAAATCTCCATGGTCGCCGCTGAGTACCAGGTTAGAGCCATCACCGGCGATGAGTTCATCGTCATCTACACACGTGGATCCGCGACGGTGAAAGCATGCCTTGCTCGCTTCCTACGCATGTTCAACAGTTCAACGGATGAGTGGGTCGCTGGGCTAGATGTTGAGTACACCACAGTCCTGCAAAGGGAGAAGATTCTAAAGGAGCCAGAGAAGAAGAAGCCCGTCTTGATCCAGGTTTGCGTACATAATGTGTGCTTGGTCGACCACATATGCCATGCTGACGTTGAGTGCCAGGATTTTAAGAACTTCCTCAAGGATGAAAGAGTGAAATTCGTTAATGTAGACTTTAGGAACGACAGGGATGTCCTGGGTCGGATAGGCCTCATTGTAGGCCAGCACTTTGATCTCCAGAAGGCAAGCCTAGTGTCATCCTCTCTGCCTTCAATGCTGACCCTGGCAGCAGCCATGATTGATCCTTCGTACGCTAAACTGAAGAAACCTCACCATGAGTTCCATCATGCATGGGAGTCGAAGACATTAGATGAAGATCACATCCTGTACGCAGCAATGGATGCCTCTACCTTTGTCTAAATATCTACAAGGGTTAGATGAAGAAGCAGAGCCCAGTGTCCGGTTCAAGCAAAGAAGCGTCGGCGAAGAGGAAGAGGAAGAGGGACGAGGACGAAGTCGAGGACATGGACTCAGACTCCGAGTAGGTGGCAGTGTCGTCGCTCATGTTGGTTCTACTGCAGTGTCAAGCGGACTAGTTGCTTAGTTTATTTTCAAGGGTGTGTTGTGCTGAGGCCCCAGCAGAACTATGTTTATGTTCTTTCTCATCATTTGAACTCTTTAGTACGTACAGTAGTACTAGTACTATGTCTTACTACTGTTCTTCTTGCAGTTGGTACTACTGCTCGTATCTTCGTGTTCCTACTGGACTTAATACGTTTGTACTAGTAGTATAATTTGGGTCAGTCGATTTGTGAAAGAAGTTTGACAGAGTGAAGGAAGAAGACGGTAGGGTGCCCATGATCTATCTTATGAGTGTTGGGTGTGGAATGCAGTTCGCCGGAAAAAAATGGATCGTGCCCGGGGTTAAACGGATGGCGGGGGTGGGGGGAGCATGGCGGTGGCAGGCGGTTCAGGGGAGGGCGCGGCGGTGGCGGCATGCGGTTAGGCGTGTGGCGGGCTGAGAAGATGAACCGTGCATCAATTTCGAAGGTTGAAGAAGCCCTTCTAGCCATCCATGTTGCATCAAACGGCTCACAAGAGTCGACTGAACCAAATTGCTCCTTCAGATTGCAGGATCCACGTGGCATTCAAGGTCTCGAAGGTAGATTCCGCGTCCGCACCTGGTTTGCGGGCTCGACGCGCGCGCGACCGGCTTCTGTCGTGATAGCCACCATGTGCGCCTCCTCCGCGCGGACGGAGACGGCAATGACACGCTAGTTCCTCCTCGCCGGCGTGCTGGAGCACGCGCTCGTCCTCCTCTTCGTACACTACGTGCATAGACGCGGCTCCACCAGCTGCTCGCGTGCTTGGCAGCGCGGCGGCATCGCGAGGAGGGACTGCAGACGACGTGAGCGGGCGAGCCTTCGGCTTCATGGCACAGGGATGGCAGCGACATGGCGGTGATGGGCGAGAAATTGTTGGCCAGAGCAGGCAGGCGCCGGCATGCGCAACGGCGGCGGCGGCATATTGATGAGTGCGCGTATGGGAGCTTAGTTTGGTTTTATATAGGGTTGGTCAAACTTAAAAGAAAATCGTACTAGTACACGTAAACATTAGACTTAGGCAGCGCTTTTATTAGTTACCACAGCCTCGATACGGAATCCTGTGCAAGCGCGTGAACCGCGGCCGCGCGGTCGATCGAACGGTGTGTCACCGTGTCGCGCTCGAAGGACATCCACCGAACCTTTTTGTGTGTGTGAAAACAATCCCCGAATATTACTCAACTTTTTTTTGGGAAAAGTTCTTGACGCTACAATATTTCCATATATTTGAATTTAGCTCCAGTTCGTGTTTATTTGGATTTGGACGTTTTAGGTGTGCCCAAGTTTTTTTAATACTGATTTTGTGTGTGTGACTGAGAGAGAACGTGTGTATGTGTCCATATGTGTGTTGTGGCGGAAGGGCAATGTGGAGACGGTGTGCGTGTGATAGAGACATAGAGAGGTGTGAATGTGCAAATGATCATGCATGAGTGAGACATAGACAGATGCCGATACATTGTGTATACATTGAGATAACGGTCTTCAATTTTTTTTGTGAAACCTGAACAGTCTTCTATTTTACTTGTGTGTGTGTGTGTGTGAAAGAGAGAGAGAGAGGAGCATCCGTAACACAACAACCATCTCTCTTGATTCGTCCGTCCCTCGCACGATAGCATGTAACACATGCATCAACGCGCACATTTTGACACCCTTACCCGGCCCCTGCCCACCTCAAGGCCCGCACATCGCTCTCTATCTCGCACGCACAATCTCTTCGTGAATACCCTGTTTAGCATGTAGCTTTCCATCACATACACACACATTTCTCTCCTTAGGTTTTTTTCTCTCAATATCTGACACACACACACACACACATAGCACACAGCACACACACACCCCCTCCCCCGAGCACACAATTCATCCCCATCCGAAGTTATATGGCGACCACTCTCGCTTGTGCTTCTCTGCACCCCAACATGCACAACACCTCAATCTTCAAAGAGGGCATCGAGGAGATCGAAGATAGCAACCACACTGCGCTAGAGAATGCGGGGCCATTTGGAAGCAGGATGATGTGACAACGACTGACTGACTCCTCCCCCCACCCTCTCTCTCTCGCACAAAATTACCAATCCCTCTCTCCCCCGCACAAATTTATCAATCCCTCAACCCATGAGATCCTTCCCCTCTCGTCCATGTTTTTTCAGCTCTCTCATCAAACCTGTTGTCTCTTCTCCTTCCACGTGTACAGAATCCGGATGCACACGCATCTCACGTATATTACATGTCTCCATCTTTCTCATAGACCTAATTTCTTCCTCTCTCTTTCTCTCTCTATCTCTCTCTCTCTCTCTCTCTCTGTTTCGTTAGGTTTGTCTCCTACTCTCTCGTCCACATACATACAATCTTTCCCGCCCTATCTGCTCCATCTTCGCAAGCTCTCTCTGCACGTTTCATTCAGACATTGGGATATGTTCAAAATGTTGCTTTTATAATGGCTGATGTAGAGTTATTGTTGGTTTTGTTGCATCCTACAAAGTAATAACTATGAAATGCATTTTGATTGTCATTTGACTGGGATTATGCGAGTTTGAGCATGTTGTGAAGTACTATAGACCTCGTATACATCTTGGAATCCGACAATGATTGTAACTATTGATTGTATATACCATTACATTCGAAGTCAGTAGCCAAATATATTTATTTCACAATTTCAACAAATGATTAATTCACTACATACTAAGAAAACAAATGTGTACACCCTCCATTTTTATTTAAGTCCGCGTATTAGCATTGGTCAAAGTCAAGTTTTGTAAACTCTCAGAAAGTTTATAACAAAAAATATTAACATATACAATAACAAATAAATACCATTAGATTCATTATTAAATGTACTTTCACATCATACATATCTGTTATGGTAAATGTTTATATTTTTCTATAAACTTGGTCAAACTTTAGGAAGTTTGACTTCGGTCAAACCTATTATGCAGAGTTTACTAGTACTACTCGCTAGTTGCTTGGCCGAATCACCCAACACGCCACACGGGGAGTTCAGTGTCACAAAATTTTGAGGTCGGCGCTCCCGCGGCCCTGATTCAAGCAGTAGGAAGTTACCATCATAGCCTTCGGAACAGGCCTACAGACGACGGTTGGTAGGGGGCTGTTTTCGTAACTTCAGGTTCACCCTACCCAGCCAACCCCACCCCGCACCCAGAGTAGTACACCTGAATACTCCCCATTTTCTATCCCCACCGCAAAATAGACTTCTCCACGGCACCGCAGCCTTCATGCTCCTCCCCTTCTACATCGGCGCACTCGTCCACCGCAGCGCATCTGCCTCATCGACGACCTCATACGCCGCACTGGAGCCGGTCCACCGTCATCGTACACAGAGCCTCTTCCCCGGCACCATCTTCCACGTTCTCGTATCTGCTTCCCAGAAGCCGACGCCAAGCGCAGAAGCACCCACCGCCGTGGACAATGAACTGGCTCCCGTTGCTGACCATGACTCACAGAGGCCGCCACGACCATCGTTCTCCTCCTCGATTGGTAATGTGTGTATTGAATCACTTAGCAGTACATGTGCAGTTCCAATTTTGTTCATACCTACCCTTCAAATTTCCTGGGTGCTATTGTTCCCGTAAAAGTAATTGGTTATAGCCTCCATTGTCCAACAGAATATCAGCTTGTAATTGTGCATCGCTCCTGTATCGCGCTATGCTTGGGTAGGTTTTTCATCTGCAACCAGTAGTGTGGCAAATGATGGAAAGTTTTTTAGAACTAGCAAGATGCCCATGCGTTGCACGCATCAAGATGCATTTGTATGAGTAGTTTATCTTGTGGGAGAAAAGGATGAACGAGGGAATGCCTTATTTGCAAATTCGGAGAGGGGTGTGGGTATCTTTTTACAAAATTGCCACAGTTTCCTTCCTATCTGTCGGATATAAATCGGATGGCCTATATTGCAGGATGGCAGGAACACCATCATCACCAATTCTGTTTTTTATAAGAGTAGGGAAAAAATAGAGAAAAAAGTAGAGAGTAGAGAAGTAGAGATAATATTAAATATTAAATAAATATAACAGTAGAGAAGAGAGTAGAGATAGCAGAGACGTTAGGAAAGGATTGCACGCGCGCGGGAAAAACCGACCGGGCGTGCGCTAGTTTTGGCGCGCGGCGTCCGGCGCGCTTTATAAAATCCAACGCCCTCCCATCGCTCTGTGCCTTGCCACCGCTCTCTCCCCACTCTGTGCCTCGCCACCGCTCTCTCCCTGCTCTTTCTCGCCTCGCCGCCGCCGCGCCACCATGCTGCCACGTCGCCGGGAAACTTGGGGATATCGTGGCGTCCGCGCTCGCCCCTCCGGCGGCTTCTCCGCCGAGATCCGGTTCCGCGGGATGCGCCTCGGCCTCGGCAATTTCGACACCGCCAAAGAGGCCGCCCGCGCGTACGATGCGATGGCGTGGCGCCTCCGGTGGCCTCATAGAACATTGAACTTCCCCAACGTGCCGACGCGGGAGCGGGCACAGGAGCTTGCGCCTCTGCCGCGGCTTATCACCGACAAGGATCTTCACGACAAACGGAGGCGGGAGCACCGTCTCGGCATCGCCGAGATGGACGAGGAAACCATGGCGCTATGGCGCCAACGCTTCTCGCAGGACATCATCAACGAGCGCGAGCTACGAGCAAAGGAGGGCGGAGAGGGATAAGAGGAGGGCGGACGCTCAATTCAACATGAGGCTAGGAGGAGCGTTGCCCTGGGAATCCGATGACGATTGGTATCTTCACGCCTACAGTCAAACGTCGGAGGAGGACATAATCGAGGTGGAGTCGGACGATGAGGAGTAGTTGAATAATCTATTTTTTTTATCTATCTATGCTGAGAACTATCCTCTACTCTCTAGTCTCTACTCTCTATCTCTACTTCTCGATCTCAGCACTATAAATGCTTTTTTAAAGCGCCGCGCGTTGCGATTCTGTTGGAGATGCTCTAACATGGCACATGAGTGCTTTAATGTTGCCCACAAGATGCGCGAGTATTACTACTAGTATATTTTTCTTGCCATGTTGAGATTTTAAAACCATGAGTGCGAACATGCAGAGGAGCAATGAAGACCAAACACGGGATATTGGGGACATCTTCAAGGGCGTGGCAAGTTAAAGAGGAGCTGCACCAACCAGTAAAGCGAGCTTTGGTAAGTAACACCCTTTCAATTACTTTCGTTTAGCCTCGTGTTCTTCGATGTGTATATGTTGTAGTTTCGCTTTTCTCTTAAGCCTCATGTTCTTGATGTGTAATAAGAAGAATCTTAATCATCCTAATGCTTTCGCTTTTAGCTTGATGTAGGAAGAGGTGTTCTCACCTTGTAGTCTGTTTTATATTTTTTTCCTTTTAAATTCACTTCTCCGAGTTCTGCTTATCCGCTTCTACTAAATGGATCAGGGTTGCTCGAGTATTGATCTAAAAAAGTAACTTCATGTCGGGATGCAGTTCTGCGAGGAGGGAAGTATGGTCAACCTCGAGATCATGTTTCCGAATGAGGCTGGATTACACACAAGGTGCCGTTCCCTAATGATGTTGGATTAGACACAAGGTGCAAATTCCCGAGATGATGCTGGATTACACACAAGCCGGTGGAGTCGCCGACTGTTCGTGTCCTTGTGGCTCTAGTAAAGGCTGAAAGAAAGTGTGCAGCAGCCCTTGAGAATGTAGCTGAGTTCCTGAAGAAGCAAAAAGAGCAATCAGATGCTCTCTTCACCCATTCCAAAGAAGAGACGGAAGAAGCCATAAATAAGCTAGTAGAGGCAGAGAAGGCTAGGCGTCTCCTGCTACCTAAAACTGTTGTCAATACAAAATTTCCTTCATAGTAGCTAGGTTCAAATGTTTATCCAGTCAGCATGCCTGTTGTGATGCCCACGCATCTACTGATGTGGCACAAAATATATTTTTTCGGGTCATGTAATAACAGCAATTACTTTCCAAACAATAATAGACGAAGCATTGGACATGGTATAGTTCACGTGCAAGCCCGACATTCCAAGTTCAACTTCTACATCAAACTCATGTTCACAGATATCTACACATTCATACATAATGTCCACAACCATGATTCACTTCAAAGCCAAAAAAATTGAGGAGAGTTATGAATAAATAAAAACCTCTAGTTCCTGCTACCAGTGCGAGCACAACAAGTCAAGACCATGCGTAATTAATTATATTTTGGTCATTTTTTGTGTTCTAAAATGCCGGCCGGCTCGCGGAAGGACGTGTTGCCGGCACACGCGCGGATTCAACGAAGGCAGGCGGGGCAGTCTGAAGCTGGTTGCATGCGGCGAGGAGGCGTGTTCAGCCAGGCCTGCAGCAAGTGGGGCCCTCTTGGCCGGCGCGCCGGTTCAATGCCTGCGCTATGAGAGGTCGCGTCCGTGTCAGAGCAATCACTCCCTCCAGTCCTTTTTTGTTTGGGTACAACAAAATCTCATTTTCCGTTCACATTTTACAAGTAAAATTCATGGACAAACGTTGACCCAAAATACGATGGGGACTAGTAAACCAAAACGAAGGTAGTATTTTTTTTAATCAAAGAAGGGTTTCCCCCTTCCGATTTTCATTACTGAAAACCAACATCTAAATCTAAACCATAGTATTTGCCCTAGAACTACCAGGTTCAACATCTCGCAACATAAACCCATACAACTATACGCCAAGGAGGTACGTAGTACTATGAATTCCATTTTCGCTCCATACCAATCGTTCTAAAAACTACTTAGTACTTATAACATGCCATTGAAAATCGGAACTCTTAACCCCGCCAAAAAAATGATATTTTAAACGTGGCTACTCGATCTGTGGCAACTGGCGAGCCACCTCCTCCAAGTCGTTCACATGTGGTCCCGACCATCAACTCCTATGGATCAAATTATCACGCGAGCTGACTATTCCTACAAAGGTGCGCTCCACCACGTACCCGGTACCCGCCAATGCAGCAATCGTGCACTTAGGGTTTATTTGTTAATGTTGCCTTTACGTAACACTCATGTGTGCGAGACAGCGAGTGACCGACTACGTGCATACGTCTCTTCTCTTCTTATATATACTCCACCGTTTGTGTGGTGTCCAAAAAATTATAATAACCACTAGCAATGTGCCAATGCGTTGCCACACGATCAGAGTAGATTAATACATATTCACCAATTTGATAGAAAAAAGTCTAGTTTTGAAATACGTATATCACTAAAAAAATGTTATGTTTCACTCAAAATATATTCCTTTGGCGGTTTTGATGAGATAAGGGAGGAATGTTGTTGGTTTAAAGATTCGAGAAGTGGTATATGTCTAATTTCTACTCTTACTAGCAAGATGCCCGTGCATTGCACGGAACATCAAGATCTTGTGGGAGAAAAGGATGAACGAGGGAAGGCCTTATCTGCAAATGTGGAGAGGAGTGCGGGTAAATTGCCACAGTTTCCTTCCTATCCGTCAGATATAAATCGGACGGCCTATATTGCAGGATGGCAGGCCCACCATCACCACCAACTCTGTTTTTTATCCCTACTCTTATAAAAAGCATAGTCGGTGATGATCATGTGCCTACCATCCTGCAATATAGGCCGCCAGATCTATATCTGACGCATAGGAAGGAAACTATGGCAATTTTGCAAAAAGATACCCACACCCCTCTCCACACTTGCAAATAAGGCCTTCCCTTGTTCATGTTTTTCTCCCACAAGATAAACTACTCATACAAATGCATCTTAATGTTCCGTGCAACGTATGGGCATCTTGCTAGTTGTTGCAAAAGGCCCATGTGTGAGAGAGAGAGAGAGGGAGAGAGAGGAGGAGGACGGAGTGCATGTGTGACAAAGACACAAAGAGTGTGTGTGCGAGAGGTATCAGCTTAAAATGAGGTGATAGTGTGTGTGTGCACGATCGAGAGGGCGTGTCTCAAGAAGGGAAGAAAAATCTACATAGATACAAGGAGTGGGAGAGAGACATGTATGTGATAGTGGAAGCACGAGTGTGCGGGTGTATAAACCTATCTAGAGGCTAGTCGATAAATGTTTGTGAGAGAAATACGAGTCAGGGGTGCGAAAGCGAGAGTTTTGTGTGTGTGAGAGAGAGACGGTAGTTGGGAAGGGGAGTGGAAGCAGGAGTTGTGTGTGTGTGAGAGAGAGGGGGGAGTTTGTCTGATCGGTAAATAAATGAATAATGTCAGTCTGGGATGGAGACGAAAAGGAGACCGCAACAAATGTTGTGTCTACTGGAGAGAGAGAGAGAGTAATTTTAGTGGTATGATTCATATCTAGATACATATAGGGTGTGTGAGAGAATCCCATAGAGAGAAAGACAAAGTGAAAGACGAGTGGATACTGTGTGTGTGGCGGTGAAAAAGAAAGATTAGGTACCTAGTGATACGAGAGAACGGTAGAGACGTGAGAGATAATGAAAACTGTGTAATGTATAATGATAGGGAGAGTGTGACACTTCTCAAGGGAGACGTCGAGAGACCATGTCTGCGAGGATAGGAGAAACATGAAGTGAGCGTGCGGGTGAGCTGGAGAAAAGAGAGTGATAGCTACATGAAGCAGCTTGCATGCGAGAGAGATGGGCGTGAAAGGAGTGAACATAAAAGGGATTCAAATATTTGAATTCGAGATGATGATACATGTAATCCATACTCGAACCAAAATTGATCTATCAAACATGCATACTCATATGAATTTACACGCATCTACGTTATTTAATATGTAGATATTACTGATCCATACATTTTAGTAGAACATAATTTGGTTTAATTTTTTGAGTTCAACCTTATGATTTTGAGATCATTGTATTTGTAAATTATATTATAGATATAAAGGAGCAGAATTCTTTGTGTGCTTTTGAAAGTATATATAAAAAAATGATGTATATAGAATTTTATTCCAATCGAAAATGGATCCCGCCCGAAAAAATATAGAATACAAACGGGATTCGAATTGAGTTGGCACGGTAAACATGCACTCTGCAAAATTTGAAAGAAGCGGGGAAAGTCGCAGTAGCCGCCCGAAACCAAAATATGCGAGATGGAAATTACTACTGCCTATCCCTGCCACGCAAAGCCTATCTGCTCGATTTCTATAGGTTTCGATAGGGGTAGGTTTGTAATTTCACTCAAACGTGACATAACCGCCTCTCACCCGGATTCATACACGGTGGGCGCCAAAGCACAGCGTGTCCTCGGCCGAAATCGACTCCCTCCCCGATTCATACACGGTGGGCGCCAAAAACAAACTCTCGTTGGCAAATATTCGGTGTATGCGAGATTACCGTCCTATCCCCAACCAACTAATATTGTTGTGATGTAGGAAATTTGAAACAGGGGCTAAGTTTGTAAATTTCCTCGCATTTGAGACAAGCGCGCCCTGAAGACATGGTTTCCCCCTTCCTCTCCACCTCTATTTCCCCATTCGTACTCCGTGGGCGCCAAAACACCCTCTCCACCCCAGCCTCCTCCGTCCGCCACCCCATCCACCACCGTCCTCCTCCACCATGCCGAAGCTGATACCCCGACGCCGCCGTCCATTACAAGAGATCGACCTCTCTCATCCACGGCTTCGGACCGGGATCTTTGCATCCCGTCCTCTCACTTCATCCCCGCCGTCATCCACCTTGCCGGCGCCGCTCCTACGACCGTCTCGTCCACCGCGCCCCGTCGCCACCGTCTACCCTTTTAGATCTACATCCACGCGGCCGACAGCCATCGCTACCGCAACACCATCAAATTCTCAGCAGATGCATACACAGCGCCGCACAAGAGGCGTTACTCTTTCGTATCTGCTCAACTTATTTATCGCAGCAAGAAAATAGATCGCCACTGCTTTACTCTGATTTCTTGTCCATCACTTACTTGCTAGTTGAAAGCAAACATTGGTTGCGAAGTTGCCTTTGTCCGGTTTGCACCTTCAGATCCGCCATGGCACGCTCAACACTATACTCCCAATGCTTATGGTTTTCCCCTTTTATATTCCACACTAGTTAAATCACGATGAGACTAAATTTCAAAATTGGGCGATCAATTTTTGAGCTCGCGGAGTTCGCCAAAGGCGAACGAAGGGGCTCGAGTGGGGACTTTGGTTGTGGGGCGGTGGGGGCCTCGCCGACGAAGAAAACTCGGCGCGGATGCGGGCAGTGGGGTGGGGTGGCGGAGGAACACTGGCGGTGGGGGCGGTGGTCCAGCCGGCGTCTGCAAGTGTGTTGTCAGATGGGAAGAATCGGAGATGAGGAAGAAGAAGGGTTAGAAGACGTACGATCTTCATCCAACAACCTGAAATGGTCGACTGACCCAAATGACAAAAGTCACGCGACTTGCATGCGGACATGCCTTTATATTCAGTACCATCATCGCACTCGCCTTGCAATCGCTCCCAATCCATCAAGCTAAACAACGTGCCACTCATAATTCCAAACTTGTTGCTCAAATACGAATCTGATATGATGTTGATATTACTAAAACAGATAACATTTAATTGGTAAGCTAATGTTCCTACTTTACTTTCGAAAAGCACGTGCACCACATATAGAGAGACAACAGGAGTTGCTTTCTTAATTAGCTCTCGTTCATCATGTGTGGCACTTTGCAACTAACATTTTATTATCCAAAATCTGCTTGCTCTTCTTTAGCATGTTCCTCTTCCGTTCTTGTTTAATAATTACTCTCTCCGTTCCTAAATACAAGGCTTTGTATAGATTCCACCATGGACTACATATGGAGCAAAATGAGTGAATCTACACTCTAAAGTGTATCTGGATACATCTCATGTGATCCATAGTGGAAATCTCTATCAAGACTTATATTTTGGAGCGGAGGAGTATGATAATAGTGAAGATGTTCCTTGTAGTGAAGATGAGCGGGGACATTTGCGATGTAGAGGTCTATACGATTGGTTGTGATGGACACTTTGAACTCTTGGGCCTCTTTGATTCAGTAGGATTTTGTAAACATGGGAATAGGATTTGTAGTGGCCTGCCCACTTGAATCCTATAAGAATAGAAAGGAAATGCGGGAGCTGTGTCGCCTTTGAGAGTTACACATCGATATTAACAAGATACCGCACCTTCAGTTGAAGAGAGCTGGTATCCGCCCTTCTAGCCGTATCGGCAATACTAGCACATATATTCCAGCAAGTTCCACTTTGCTGATTTTACTCTGATGCTTACCGTTTTCCCGTTATATCTATACTATGATCTGTGTAGTTGCTTTGTGTCGCACTAGCAACAGTCCACTCTTGAAGCTAAACACCGCAATGACTTACAAAATTGGCACCAAGGCATTGAGTCCATTCTGGATGCAATGAAACTCATACGCTCCCCACCTGTTAATTCTTGTTCAGAATATGATCCTAATGACTATTCTATATTCTAACCTCGAGGAGTCAAAGGCAGATGGCCTGTCCTGTTCACCCATCAAGGTGCCTGTTCTAATTTGGCAAGGTTTTATTGATTGCGCGTATCTTGCATATGTTGTCTTGCATTTCTTCTACTTTGTTGCACCGCCATCTGCTTAGTTTACTCATCATATATGTCGAGATGCCATGCCCATCCATTATCAATACATATTCCATTTGTCATCATACCATGTTTTTCCACTCAAATGCTGTTCTTGTGCATCAGACATCAAAAAGAAAGAGGGTGATTGCGAACCTGAAGGAGCACCAAAGAAAGTCCTTGAAAAACGTGGTTCTTGTTGGAGAAATCAGACAACACCCACTTATATTGGATGTACAACCGGTGACACAAAACGTAGGACCGACTCCAGTAGACTGTACCCATACTTCACCGGCCACACCACTAGCCCCACCACACAGGACCTGCACTCCGGCAAAAAAGGTATGCCGATTTCAGTTGCCATAGCACCGGTAGTACCACGAAAAACCCCACTCCGGCAAAAAGTACAAGAAGTCCACCGGCGAAGACCTATCAAAACTGCAGAGACGGTCAATTCACGGAGATTGGAACCCCATTCGATTATTCGAGTTTAAAATACAATGCTTTCAATGTTGTTAGGGACTACGTGCATATATTCCCATCATGGGAAGATTATAGTGAAGACAAACACCATTTTCACATCTTCCTATCCCACTTACATGTAAGTGCTATTATTCATTGTGACTATTTTCCTGTTTTCTGCTGATTGAACACATCAATGATTTACATTACATTGTTGTAAGTAGGCGAGGGTCAATCTGGATAGTCATGACGAGCAAAGCTTGCTTGCGCTTTTCAAGGAAGCATTGCAAAGCGATATTGGTGTTACTGAGGAAATCACACTTTGATGGCAAGTCTATAAACGAATTTCTGGTGAAGTCAGTGCTAAATTTAGAAGACATTGAATGGAAAAACCTTGTTATGCACTTGTAACGCCCGGATCCCCGGTTCTGTTATTTAAACAAATCGTTGTTTTGAAGCTGTTTAAAATAAAAAAAAAAAAGAAAAAAAAAAGAAAAATGAAGCTGGGAGGGGGATAAAACCCCAACCGCCCAAAGAACCCCCCCCCCCCCCCCCCCCCGTGGCCCATCTCCTCTCCCCCTCCTTGGGCCAGCCCATGGGCCACAGAGCCGGCCAGCCAGGCCAACCCCCACTCTCCTTATCCCCACCCGAGGGGAACCCTAGCCCCTCTCGCTCCCACTCTCTCCCCACTCGCCCCCCCCTCTCCCGATCCGATCGGGCTCGGCGCCCCACCGACCCCTCCCCGTCGGCGACCCCCCGCCGCTGTTCCCTCGCCCCACCCCGCCCCTCGCTCCTCTGCCGATCCGGATCGGGCAGCCCCGATCCCATCGGCCCGACACACAGCATCAGGGCCCCTCGCCGATCCCCGCTGGACCGGCCCTCTTCCTCGCCGGCCTTCCTCCTCGTCGGCGTCGCGTCACGTCGTCCTCCTCGCCCACCGCTGCCGAGACCACACCCCAACCCCCCGTGAGCCTCGACCTCCTCTCTCCCTCCCTCGTCGGCGTTCGGCTCGGCCAGCCGCCACGGGCCCCCCCCGGTCCCCTCCGGCCCCTTCGGTCCCCTCCGACGCGCCCCTCCCGTTCCCCTCTCGCCCGGGCCGGATCCGGCCCGAGGCCTCGTCGGCTCGGCGCCCCCACCACCGCCCTCCTCTCCCCTTCCTTCTCCTCCCGTCGGCGTTCTCGTCGGGCCCGAGCCCAGCCCGACCCCAGCTCCTCGATCCCCCCCCTCTCCCGAGCCCGCTCCGGCCGGGCCCGCTCCCCCCTTCTTCCATGCGGCACTCGGCCCTTGAAACCCCCCTGCCCTCCCTCGCCCCCCCTCACCGGCGTGGCTCATGCTTGTGTGGCGCCAGTGTGGCAACCACTTGCCGCCCATCCCACGGGCAGGTCGCGCCCGAACAGGTGGCACCATAGCCCCCCCCATGACGCCCGCACCGTTGGGCCCACGTGCCCGACTAGGGGCCCCACCCCTCCCAAAGCGTGAAAATGTTTTATTTTAAGCGAAATCAAAAAAATGATTTAAAATGAATTAAAAGTAATTAAAATAATTAACTAATTAATTAATTAATTAATTAATTGGATAATTAATTAAACTAATTAATTCGGATTAGTTAAACCTAATCATTAGCTAATTAATTGGGTAATTAATTAAACTAATTAATCTGGATTAATTAATGCTAATCATTAGTTAACTTAATTAATTAAGTTTAATTAATCTGATTAGGTTAATTAAGTTATTAGTGTATGACATGTGGGACCCACTGGCGGGTTGACTTAATCAACCTGTTGGTGATGACGTCGGCATGACCTCATCTTGATGTCATAAATACTTTTTCGAAATTAATTAATTAATTAATTCCGAAATTAATAAAACCTTTTATAAATCATAACTTTTAATCCGTGGCGGTTAAAATATTTTCAACATGAAAGTTGCTCGAGCAGCGAGGCGAATTCGGATCGCGATCCGTTCGTCCACCGCACGTCTCTAACCTATCGAACCTGCAAACTTTCTCCTCCGGTTCATCATGTATGATGACGTCCGGAGCAGGATAACTTCCGGATGCTTTCCCCTAAACCAAGTACCCTCTTACCACGTTAGGGCACGCCTAGCATCGCTTCTTGGCATGTCATGCATCGTTATGCATCTGTTATCGTGTATTCATTGTTTCTTCCCCTCTTCTCTTGGTGAACTACGAGACCGACGCGCACTGCGGTGGCGACTACTACTGATCTTGTGATCACTCTCTCTTGCCGAGCAACAACAGGCAAGCCCCCTTTGATCATCCCGATATCGCCCATTCCATTCTCTTATTGCTTGCACTAGAATTTGCTCTTTATTATTGTTGCTCCTATTACATTGCATAGCCTGCTTATTGTAACCTGCTTTGTTACCTACCTTATCCTAAACTGCTTAGTATAGGTTGGTTAGAGACCCATCGGTGACCCCCACCTTGTCCTTGTTGCCCTGCTTCATCATTGAAGACCCGATCAGCGGGATCGAAGACCAGGCCCGACACCGCACATCACTTCCCTTAGTTGCTCGACACTACTAGGTTACTATCGAGTACCGAGGGTGAGACCTCTGCAGCACTTCTGATATTAACTCTGTAGTATAGTTATCCGGTTGTGGTCACCGAGGGTGATCTCCTCTTTAACCACTTCGATCGACTGTCGTGCAACCCCTCAAGTGTGGACCTCGGTGAATCCTCTTATGTTCACCTTGACGACTACATTGAGTGGAATACACCGGGTGATTCCTCGTGTTTTCCCTTGATGTTGGGACTCACGGTTACTTGGACTTTACCCTTTGTTACTTGGAAAGGCGGGTCGACCACGAGGGTACCAGCGTGTAATGCGAGTGATGTGGAGACGGGTTGACTGGATGGTGCCGCGAGATACTTACGGCGTGGCGGGCATTCCTAGCCCTTGCCGCAAGTCCTCGAGGCAGGCAACGGGTCACATCTTCGTGAGTTACGCTTGTTACCGCGCGTTCCTAATCCACTCGATTTGGATATTTGATCCAAGGGCCTCGGCCCGATAGCGCTAACCATCCGTGGGCTAAGTATGGGCGTTACTCGTCGTATACATCAGCCGAAGCTTATTAGGCGTCGTCGGGCGGCGCCGCGGATTGGGCTGGACGCGCTGTTAGGCTAGGTCTGCTTCCGGCCGCCCTCATAGCGTCTTGGGAGTTCCCGGGAGATGGCCCATGACCCACGGGGCATAGGTTTAGTCTGGCGTCTGGCCTCTCTATTAAGCCTAGGTCGGGTTGCGGCGTATTGTTTGACCGAGGCGGGCATGACCACAGAAAGTGTGTCGGCCGGAGTTAAGCGGCGTGGTGGGTAAGTTGGTGCACCCTGCGGGGAAGAAAACATCTATCGATAGCCTGTCCTCGATAGCGGACACTTGGAGTTGTATCGATCGATACAACTAGAACTGGTTACTTGAGATGAGACATGGATATGAGCAATGGATTGCGATGAGTATTGGATTGTGATAATAAGCTGGATAGTATGGCTCAGGGATTTCTTTCTCGCAGGAGTCGAGAAAGGATCTCGGCGAGGTTGATAACACTACTGCTACTTTAAGTTATGTTACTCTACTCCCTCTTGTTTGCTGCAAGATGGTGGTTTCGGAAGATGCTAGTCTTCGTTAGGACTAGGCCTTCTCTCTATTACGGCATTCTGCAGCTCAGGTCCACCGATATGGCCTTTACACATATATCCATGCATATGTAGTGTAGCTCCTTGCTTGCGAGTACTTTGGATGAGTACTCACGGTTGCCTTGTTCCCCTTTTCCCTACCTCTACTCGATTGCTGCAATCGACGATGGAGCCCAGATCGAGCACGCCACCGCCTCGGCGACTACTACTGCGGGCGCCTACTACTACGTGCAGCCCGCCGCGACGACCAGAGTGACCTAGGAGGATCCCGTGCGGAGGCCTGTCCTCTTCGATCTGTATCCCGGTTTGTGCTAGCCATCTTATGGCACCTTGTTTAACTTATGTCTCGTACTCGGATATTGTTGCTTCCACGACTTCGTCTATGATCGAGCACTTGTATTCGAGCCCTCGAGGCCCTGGCTTGTATTATGATGCTTGTATGACTTATTTTATTTGTAGAGTTGTGTTGTGATATCTTCCGTGAGTCCTTGATCTTGATCGTACACATTTGCGTGCATGATTAGTGTACGATTGAATCGAGCGTCTGAAGTTGGTATCGAGCCATTTGCTGTAGGAATCCCCGTTCCACACTCCTTGGCCGAAGTCGAGTCTAGACATTACAAAACTTTTACTAACTTGGCTGTGTGCCTTACGGGCCCACGTCGCCATCGGGTGGTATTAGGATCTTTTACTCCTCGACCTTTACTCTGGGGCTCTGAACTCTCTTCTACTCGGGTTAAGCGATTTTACTAACTATCACTAGGATCCCGTGACCGCTTTCACCCCGAAGGTGGATATAGCCTTAGTTGTTTTTGGGAATTGTATTTGAACAATTTCCACCCTGTCATTTGACTCCTTTGAAACGTTTTTTGTTTTCAGATGGAACCCACGAGGCAGGTCGTGCGCCACACGACGGCCATTGGTGCCTCGGGATCACCTGCGGTGCTAGCTGAGATGATGACCTATCGGGTTATCGGCGGCACCCAGTACACCGTCTATGAGGAGTACCAGGACTACAACCGAGAGCGATGCCGCCATCGTCCACCTCTACTCTCGGGAGTATGAGTCCACTCTTGTCTTTTACCGCACATGGGGTTGGAGTGACCATCGATATGGCGTCCACGATGCTGCTTATGCTTTGCACCGACACGTCTTCGTGCAGAGTATCGAGTTGGACACCTCCCCTTGAGCACATTGCTATCGCGTCGATGTTGGTGAGGAGGTTACTACTGCTGCCTACACCACTTGTCACCGAGAGCCTTTCCACCATCGAACTTTGTTACGCATGCGATCGGCTGGATCGAGCTAACCGAGCTCTTCGCCACGAGTTGTACATCACCCGTCGGCACCTCTACCGTGCCACGGCGCTGATGCACCTTTGTCCGTTCCGGAGAGCTGCCGCGTTCTGCGATCTACCCGCCAGACCGTGATGCCCAGGGGTTGGTTGGCGGGCGTGGGAGGCTACTCTCCGCGCTTGGCCCTTTCACGCCACGGGCGTCGGATTCAGCACCGAGTATCCGCGCCCTCGTGTCACCGACGTGGAGGACTATCCTTTGCCGCCGACTACCGACTTTCAGCTCTGACTACCTCCGCATGCAGCGTGGGACTGATGTAGGCTTGCTTGTTAGCTTTGATGTATTCGCCATGAGCTCTGCGTGCCGCCTATGATGTAGTAGTCTATGTCTTCGGACTCTATGTATCGAACTCTATGCATGATACCTTTTGTAAGATATGCCAACTACTATGTAGTTTCCATCATCTGCTTTTCTTTATGCTGTTTCATCATGAATGATTCTTGTCTCTTGCTTATCTTCTCAAATGCTGAACTACCCTGTTATTTAATAGCGGGATGGTTAGGCCAGCAGGTCGTGGTCGTGGTGACAACCTTCCACCACCGCTTTGAGTACATGGCTGGTATGATCCAACAGCTCGAGATGAATCGCCAGTTCATGGAGAACATGATGGCTCGTTCCCTCGCCCCAATATGAACCAAAGGCACCCAAGCGGAACAACTCTGCGAAATTCATACGCTGAACCCCAGCGTGTACCGCAGCTCAACTCAGCCATTTGGATGCGATGGTCGCTCCGTGACATCACCTATGAGATGGAGTCGCTAATGTACCCCCGCCACTATGTCACCTTTGCTTCCTTCTTCTGAAGGGACCCAGCTCAATGGTGGGACAGCCACCGTCGTACTCTGCCGGTTGGGACACTCATCACTGGCAGACTTCGGGCTGCCTTCGCGCCCGCTTCATTCCTCAAGGGTCATGGACCGGAAGAAGCGTGAGTTCCGAACCTCACTCAAGGCAACAAGATGCTGAAGCCTATCGGCGAGAGTTCTTGGACTTGTCTCGCTATCTTTGAAGAGGATATTGCAAGCGATGCACGCAGACAAGAGAAGTTCCGTGGCGGACTTCAAGTCGACATCAAGCTCGCACTTCTAGTGCGACTTTGCTGATTTCGCCACCTTGGTGAACAAAGCTATCAATGTCGAAACTGGTCCGCAGGAATACGAGCTCTAACAGCGCAACTGTGACACCGGCTCATCTTGGGCCCGTCCTCGCAGAAGCGCAAGATATGGATTCCCAATAGCATGTATCAGCCCAATGCATCCGCTTGAAGCGTAACTATGCTACACCTCGTGCGCCTACAACTAAGCAGCGAAGCTTCCAGCTCCGCCACCCCATGCTCCTGTTCCCACTCCCAATAATGGCTTATGCTTGGTGCGGACAGCGGGCACCTGCTAGAGATTGCAACGAGAACCGAAAACAGTGGCCCTTCCAAAGGTGGCCGTGGAAACAACCGAACCGCAACAACACCGGCAAGTCTTATGGGAAAGCTCAGGCCAACCACGTTGAACTGAGCGAAGCTCGGGACCAGCACACTCTTCGTGATGGGTACCCTTCTCGTAAATTCAGTACACGCATCTGTTTTATTCGATTCAGGAGCATCACATTCATTCATGTCGAAGATTTTGCATTCATGCATGGCCTTAAAAGCGAAGACATGAATGCTTCACTATTAGTACACACCCCACGGCCAATGTCGAACTTCCATGATTTGCAACGACGTCCCGTTGAAATCGAAGGAATGGAATTCCTTGTCTCTCCTATCGTGCTAAAGTCTTGTAGCATTGACCTCATTTTGGGGATGGATTGGTTGAAAGCGCATCTGGCGACAATCGTTTGCGCCACTAAGACCGTCCATCTGCTGCACCCTTCCGATGAAATCGTAGCTACAATGCTCGTTCGGTTCAAAATGCGAGGCAAGGCTCTATGCATTGAATGCATTGAGCGCCGCACCCTCGAGGGAATTGAAAACATTCACTGCTGTTTGCGATTTCCAAGGCGTCTTTCTGAAGAACTTCGAGGATTCCCCACCTAGAGCTGTCGAATTCGTCATCGACTTGAAACCGAGCACCACTCCTATAGCCAAGCGTCCCTACAAGATGCCGCCGCGCAGAACTCCTTGAGCTAAAGGAGAAATCGACAAATCTCTTCAAAGCGGTTTCATTAGCCCAAGTTGCTCTCCTTGGGGAGCACCTTCTCTCTTTGTCAAGAAGAAGGATGGGACAAACCGATTGGTTCAAGACTACCGTCCTATAAATCAAGCTACCATTCGAATAAGTATCCTCTTCCTCGGATCAATGATCTTTATGATCAACTGGCTGGTTCGTCGGTGTTCTCAAAACTTCGACTTGAGGTTGGGTTACCACCAGATCCGTGTTCGCGAGGAGGATATCCCCAAGACCGCATTTGTGACTCGTTATGGTTCATACGAGTACACCGTCATGTCTTCGGTTTAACCAATGCTCCAGCCACCTTCTCTCGTCGATGAACTATATATTCATGGATTACCTCGACAAGTTAAATGCGTGGTTTATCTGGATGATATCTGATCTATTCAAGAATGAAGAAGAACATCTTGAACATCTTCGTCTTGTCTTTGGAAAAGCTACGAGAGCATCAACTCTATGCCAAGTTCTCCAAATGTGAATTACGGCTTCCGAAGTAACCTATCTTGGGCATGTCATTTCTAAGGATGGTATTGCCGTCAACCTGAGCGAGTTCAGGCTATTCTCGATTGGACTCCTCCAAGAGCGTTAAGCAAGTCGAAGTTTTCTCGGTCTCGCCACTATTGCCGTCGATTAAATCGAGAACTTCTCCAAGATTGCCGAGCCTCGACTAATCTATTGCATAAAGGCGTCAAGTTCAATGGATGATAAGTGTCGAAAAGTTTCCGGGAACTCAAGGACAAGTCGACAACCGCCCGATGCTAGCTCCCCGATACTAAGAAGGACTTCGTCATTTCTCGCGACGCATCTCGTCAAGGTTTAGGCGGTGTCCTAATGCAAGATCGCAAAGTGGTTGCTTATGCCTCTCGGCGATTCGCCCTCACGAGGAGAACTACCCGTTCACGACCTCGAACTTGCTGCTGTCATTCATGCGCTAAAGCGATGGCGACATTACCTTCTCGTGTCGTTGCGAGATCTACACCGACCACCAAAGTCTGAAGTATCTGTTTACTCAGCCACCTGAACCTCCGTCGGCGAGAGATGGATGGAGCTATTGCAGACTTTGATTTGGGAATCTCCTATCGCCGAGCAAGGCTAATGTGATGGCTGATGCCTTGAGCCGCAAGTCTTCTGCAACCACCTTGAGTTCACAAAGTTCAGCCCTCACTTGTTGAAGAATTCAGCAGTGAACCTCCATATTGTTCCTCCGGTGCACTCGCTCCCCCTCCTCCGGAGTTCCGCAAGATGAATCTCCGTGTTGTTCCCCGAGGATCCCTCTTTACCTGGCTGTTGAACCCGATCTCTTGGGCACCATAAAGACAATGCAGGATCGACTCACGAGGTCTACAAGCTTAAACAAGAGGTCGGGAAAGGAAATCCCTCATCCTTCACTATTGCTGATGATGGCGCCTTGTACTTCAAAGGCCGCCTAGTGGTACCTTGCAAGCAGGACAACCTGGATATGCCTCAGAAGGTTATGCAAGAAGCTCATGATACGCCTCTATGTATCCATCCTGGCAGTACCAAGATGTATCAAGACATTAAGCGAGAGATTACGGTGGTCTAATATGAAGCGAGACATTGCTCGATATGTTTACGAGTGTGGCGTTTGCCGTCGTATCAAAGCGAGAACATCAAAGGCCTCTTTGGAACTCTGCAGCCTATCTCTATTCCCGAATGGAAATGGGACCATGTTGAAATGGACTTCAATCCTGGTTTTCCCAAATCGCGAAAGGTAATGATGCTATTCTTGTCGTCATTGACCGGCTTTCTAAAGTTGCACATTTTACGGCGGTCGAAAAGCGATCCTTTGCTAGCCACCGGCAGCGCTCTATATGTCGAATTGTTTCACTTCACGGTATTCCATTTGGTTATCGATTCGGACCGTGGCAGCTTATTCACTTCAAGATTACGGGCAAGTTTTCAAGAAGCTATGGGGACTCATTTATCTTTCGATCTGCTTTTCATCCATGATCTCAAGGGCAAGTTGAGCGTGTCAACCAAATTCTCGAAGACATGCTTGAGCTTGTGTCGTCTCATTCGGCAAGAAATGGGAGGAGTCTCTCCCGTATCTTTGAGTTCTCTTATAATAATAGCTTTCAAGCTAGTCGAAGATGGCCCCTTGAAGTGTTATATGGGCGAAAGTGCGAACCCCTCTGAACTGGTCAGAAACTGGGGAACGTCCACTCTTCGGTCCGGATATTATCCAACATGCCGAAGAACAAGTCCGCGTTATTCGCGAGAATCTCAAGACTGCTCAGTCGCGTCAAAAGAGTAATTATGACCGTCATCACAAGGACATGGTCTATCAACCTGGCGAAAAGGCCTATCTTCGCGTTACACCAATGAAGGGTGCTCACCGCTTCGGAATCAAGGGCAAGCTAGCTCCTCGCTATATTGGCCCTTTCACTATTCTGGAAAGGCGTGGAAAAGTGGCTTATCAACTGGAGCTTCCGTCGAACCTTTCTCAGGTTCACGATGTGTTCCACGTGTCCCAACTCCGTCGCTGCTTCAAGGACCCAATCCGGCAATGGACCATGAAGTGCTTTCGAATTGCAACAGGACCTCTCCTATAAAGAGCATCCGGTCCGCATTCTCGACCAAGCTGAACGCCGCACACGTCGGGAAGGCGATCAAATTTCTCAAAGTCCGATGGTGAATCACTCAAGATGAAGCCACACAGGAGCGAGAGGATCGTCTCTGAGATGAATATCCCGCACTCTTTCCTTCTACCTCCTAAATCTCGGGGCGAGATTTCTTGTAATGGAGGAGATTTGTAACGCCCGGATCCCCGGTTCTGTTATTTAAACAAATCGTTGTTTTGAAGCTGTTTAAAATAAAAAAAAAAAAAAAAAAGAAAAATGAAGCCGGGAGGATAAAACCCCAACCGCCCAAAGACCAGCCCCCCTCCCCACTCCCCCCCCCTGGCCCATCTCCTCTCCCCCCTCCTTGGGCCAGCCCATGGGCCACCAGGCCGGCCAGTAAGCCAACCCCCACTCTCCCTTATCCCCACCCGGGGAACCCTAGCCCCTCTCGCTCCCACTCTCTCCCGCTCGCGCCCCACCCTCTCCCGATCCGATCGGGCTCGGGCGCCCCTCGCCACCGACCTCCCGTCGGCGACCCCTCCGCCGCCGTTCCCTCGCCCAGCCCGCCCCCTCGCTCTCTGCCCGTCCGGATCGGGCAGGCCCCGATCCCATCGGCCCGACAGCTGCCAGCTCGGGGCCCCTCGCCGGATCCCCATTGGACCAGCCCTCTTCCTCGCCGGCCTTCCTCCTCGTCGGCGTCGCGTCACTCGTCGTCCTCCTCGCCCACGCTGCCGAGACCTCAGACCTAACCCCCCCCGTGAGCCTCGACCTCCTCTCTCCCTCCCTCGTCGGCGTTCGGCTCGGCCCGTGCCCACGGCGACGCCCCTCCGGTCCCCTCCGGCCCCTTCGGTCCCTCCGACGCGCCCCTCCCCGTTCCTCTCGCCCAGCCGGATCCGGCCGAGGCCTCGTCGGCTCGGCGCCCCGCCACCGCCTCCCTCTCCCCTTCCTTCTCCTCCCGTCGGCGTTCTCGTCGGCCGAGGCGCAGCCCGACCCCAGCTCCTCGATCCCCCTTCTCTCCGAGCCCCGCTCCGACCGGGCCCGCCCCCTTCTTCCATGGCGCTCGCCCGCCCGAGCCCCAAGCCCTCCGTCCCCCCCCCTCACCGGCGTGGCTCGCCAAGGCAGGCAGCAGCTGGCAACCGCCACTTGGCCACCAGCGCCCGACCCCGGGCCGGGTCGCGCCCGAACAGGTGGCACCATAGCCCCCCCAGCGACGCCCCAGCCTGTTGGGGCCACGTGCCCTACTAGGGGCCCCACCCCCCAAAAGCGTGAAAATGTTTTATTTTAAGCAGAATCAAAAAAAATGATTTAAAATGAATTAAAAGTAATTAAAATAATTAACTAATTAATTAATTAATTAATTAATTGGATAATTAATTAAACTAATTAATTCTGGATTAGTTAAACCTAATCATTAGCTAATTAATTGGGTAATTAATTAAACTAATTAATCCTGGATTAATTAATGCTAATCATTAGTTAACTTAATTAATTAAGTTTAATTAATCTGATTAGGTTAATTAAGTTATTAGTGTATGACATGTGGGACCCACCTGGCAGGGTTGACTTAATCAACCCTGTTGGCTGATGACGTCAGCATGACCTCATGCTGATGTCATAAATACTTTTTCGAAATTAATTAATTAATTAATTCCAGAAATTAATAAAACCTTTTATAAATCATAACTTTTAATCCGTGGCGGTTAAAATATTTTCAACATGAAAGTTGCTCGAGCGATTTAGGCGAATTCGGATCGCAATCCGTTCGTCCACCGCACGTCTCTAACCTATCGAACCTGCAAACTTTCTCCTCCGGTTCATCTGTATGACAGACGTCCGGAGCAGGATAACTTCCTGATGCTTTCCCCTAAACCAAGACCCTCTTACCACGTTAGAACACGCCTAGCATCGCTTCTTGGCATGTCATGCATCGTTATGCATCTGTTATCGTGTATTCATTGTTTCTTCCCCTCTTCTCTTGATGAACTACTGAGACCGAGCCTTGCGGTGGCGATTCGACTACAAGATCTTGACGATCACTCTCTCTTGCCAGAGCAACCAGGCAAGCCCCCTTTGATCATCCCGATATCGCCCATTCCATTCTCTTATTGCTTGCACTAGAATTTGCTCTTTGTTATTGTTGCTCCTATTACATTGCATAGCCTGCTTTATTGTAACTTTGCTTTGTTACCTACACCTTATCCTAAACTGCTTAGTATAGGTTGGTTAGAGACCCATCGGTGACCCCCACCTTGTCCTTGTTGCCCTGCTTCATCGTTGAAGACCGATCAGCGGGATCGAAGACCAGCCCGACACCGCACATCACTTCCCTTAGTTGCTCGACACTACTAGGTTACTATCGAGTACCGAGGGTGAGACCTCTGCAAGACTTCCGATATTAACTCAGTAGTATAGTTATCCGGTTGTGGTCACCGAGGTGATCTCCTCTTTAACCACTTCCGACACGACTGCGTGCAACCCCTCAAGTGTGGACCTCGGGGTGAATCCTCTTATGTTCACCTTGGCGACTACATTGAGTGGAATACACGGGGTGATTCCTCGTGTTTTCCCTTGATGTTGGGACTCACGGTTACTTGGACTGTTACCACTTGTTACTTGGAAAGGCGGGTCGACCACGAGGGTACCAGCGTTAATTGCGAGTGATGTGGAGACGGGTTGACTGGATGGTGCCGCGAGATACTTACGGCGTGGCGGGCATTCCTAGCCCTTGCCGCAAGTCCTCGAGGCGAACAGCGGGTCACATCTTCGTGAGTTACGCTTGTTACCGCGTTCCTAATCCACTACGATTTGGATATTTGATCCAAGGGCCTCGGCCCGATAGCACTAACCATCACGTGGGCTAAGTATGGGCGTTCTGCGTCGTATACATCACCGAAGCTTATTAGGCGTCGGCGTCGGGGGCCTGCCGGATTGGGCTGGAACGCTGTTAGGCTAGGTCTGCTTCGGCCGCCTCTACAAGCGTCAAGAGGAGTTCGGGAGATGGCCCATGACCCACAGGGCATAGGTTTAGTCCGCGTCTTGGCCTCTCTATTAAGCCTAGGTCGGGTTGCGGCGTATTGTTTGACCGAGGCGGGCATGACCACAGAAAGTGTGTCCGGCGGAGTTAAGCGGCGTGGTGGGTAAGTTGGTGCACCCTGCAGGAAGAAAACATCTGTCGATAGCCTGTCCTCGATAACGGACACTTGGAGTTGTATCCCGATCGATACAACTAGAACTGGTTACTTGAGATGAGACATGGATATGAGCAATGGATTGCGATGAGTATTGGATTGTGATAATAAGCTGGATAGTATGGCTCTGGGATTTCTTTCTCGCAGGAGTCGAGAAAGGATCTCGGCGAGGTTGATAACACTACTTGCTACTTTAAGTTATGTTACTCTACTCCCTCTTGTTTCTTTGCAAGATGGTGGTTTCGGAAGATGCTAGTCTTCGTTAGGACTAGGCCTTCTCTCTATTACGGCATTCTGCGATTCAGGTCCTTGATATGGCCTTTACACATATATCCATGCATATGTAGTGTAGCTCCTTGCTTGCAGTACTTTGGATGAGTACTCACGGTTGCCTTGTTCCCCTTTTCCCTACCTCTACTCGATTGCTGCAATCGGGCGATGGAGCCAGGATCGAGCGCCACCGCCTCGGCGACTACTACTGCGGGCGCCTACTACTACGTGCAGCCCGGCGGCGACGACCGGAGTGACCTAGGAGGATCCCGAGGCGGGAGGCTGTCCTCTTCGATCTGTATCCCGGTTTGTGCTAGCCATCTTATGGCACCTTGTTTAACTTATGTCCGTACTCGAGATATTGTTGCTTCGGCGACTTCGTCTATGATCGAGCACTTGTATTCGAGCCCTCGAGGCCCCTGGCTTGTATTATGATGCTTGTATGACTTATTTTATTTGTAGAGTTGTGTTGTGATATCTTCCGTGAGTCCTTGATCTTGATCGTACACATTTGCGTGCATGATTAGTGTCGATTGAATCGAGCGTCCACAAGACTTAGTCTCGTTCCGAGGACGAGGTCTTGTCTATGATATCGCATGACAATTTGAACTTCTACTTTTCGCATGTGTCTTATGGATATTTTTGCGGAAATCTGCGAAAAAGAATTCGGTTTGAAAAGAACGACGGGATATCGCAAATATGCTGCCCGCCGCTTTGCTCTTGTTAGTACATGTTGTCTGTATCCTTGTACTTGCATACATACAGGTTCATTATGTGGCAGCGGTATGCATGATAGCTTTCTTATCAATTGTTAAGCTCCAAATTATCGATCTGTATGAATGGTTACATTAGTGTAGAATATATCCAATGCCAATGAAATTTTTAGCTCTGCATTGTTCATGTAAGTACTGCTTGTCCTTTATCGATGTACTTATAAAGACAGGTAGTTGTTCATGTACCATCACTCTGCAACTTATTTTCCTTTACCCTCCATTTTCTACACATAAGATCTATATTTACTCTTACCATAAGGTTGGATAACACCGATGGTACTGAAGAAGTTTAGCTCTGCATTGCTCTTGACTGTACCTTTTGCTGTGTCATTTGTACTTACATTTATAGCTACTTGGTTATGTAGCATCACTCTTCATCTTATCTTAAATATTCTCCATTTTTTTCTTATATTGTCACATCTATATTTACTCTTAACAAAATGTAGAATAAAGGCAATGCTTATGAAGAAGATTATGTGGTAAATTTCTTGAATCCCCCCCCTCCCCCGTCAGCATGGACAAGGGCTTTATAGAGCCTGCCTTCACCAATAATGTAAGTTTGTCCTTCTCAAGCCTTCAAATTTTGCTGTGTATATTTGGTTAGGCATGACTGCAACAACTGTTTATTTTTGGTGTTTGCATTAAATTGCATGTTTAAAGTTTATTATGTAGTTCATAAACAAAAGTTTGTCCTTCTCAATTTAAGTTTTCAGTTGTACAACCAAGTTTCTTCTTCATACCATGTAAATTAAACTATACATAGCAAGTGATCTTCTTTTTGCCTTGCATGTATGCTACATTCTTGATCCGTAATCCGGTTGGTGTGGTGAACCTACCCACTACTGACACAATGTCATATTCGCAATGTCTTAACTATGAAATGTCATATCATTCTACTATTATTTAAACCGTCTCTTTATTTGCCAATCTGAAATGGGATAAATTGACAAAGACACTAACCATTGATACTTATGAGTTCTTGATGCATGTCGAGTGGTGTCGTGAAGCTGCCAACTCCTTCACAATGTCATTTCCTGCCATGTCTTGACCTGAACAATACCATATTGTGTTAATGCAATTTTAAACTATGTCACTTTATTAAATCAAGAAGAAATGTGATGAATTGTAAAGACTTGATACTTTTATGTGCGAAACACATCATCTGTATGCTTGTTTATCTTTCGAGTGAGGAGGATATAAGTGTTAAACAAGTGCAAGATCATCGACTTGCTTTCACCGCTTGCTGTTGCAGACTCCCAAAGAGGGCTAACCTTTCTTGAACTCTATTGAAGTCTTTGTCGGTTTTGTATATTATTTTGTCGGCGTGTTTAGTTGCCTTTGGTGGCGATCTTTGATGCTCCGTGTATGTAATCTGCATGCGCTTGTGCTTTATTATCATAGTGGCGAACTTTGATGCCCGATGGATGTAATATGCGTAATTTCTTTATTGTATAGTCTAGGTTTTTCTTATTCACGATGCTGCGGTTATTTTATCAGTATATATATCCTGTCTTCGCGATAACCGCCAAACCGTAAAATTACGGTACATAATCAGGCCGTCATGCAATCATGATGTATGATCCGCATCATGGGCCCCCGTCATCTTGGTCCGTTAGAAGGCCTAAATATAAACTGTCCCACTAGTAGATTCGGGCCTTTAATAGGCCAAATAAACCGCCGGCCCTCTTTTTGCAAGAAAACTCAATGGGCTTTTAGGAGGCTGAGAAGTAGGTTGGGCCTGAAACGTGCCGAACAACTCACGGGCCGGCAGCCACCCGAAATGGACCCCGACCCATGATTGTGCCAATCAAATCATGGGCTTTTAACAGACCAAAATTGTCTCGGTCCTTGTTTGGCCCAATCAGATTATCGGTTGCGGCGGTGCGGATGCAAACCGGGCCGTAGTTAGGCCCAACTATATGACGGGCTTTTAACGGTCGAAATTAATATAGGGCTGAAATGTTAAATGTGCCCTTAACGGGCGAAACTAATATCGGTCGGATTACTAAATGGGCCTTTAGCAAGTGGGCCCAAAAGCATAGCATCCGGTTGACGGGCGAATCGATATGGGCCATAATTTAGCCAAAGCCTCTTAAAGGGTCGGACTGATCTGGGCGTAATTTGGCCCGAGCGTGGTAGGCTTTTAACGGGCGAGATCTCATATGGGCCATTGTTAGGCCGGAACATGGCAGGCCATTAATGGACCGGATCAAATATGGGCCGACATTTGGCCCAAAACATGGCATCCAGTTAATGGGTCGGCCTACTAGGGTCCTCAAAATCTTGTGCGCCTACAGCTGGGCCGGCCCATTAATATCGGTGAAATCTCGTGGGCCTTTAGCTTGGCCGGCCCATTATGGTCCACAAAAATCTTGTGGGCCTTCACCTGGGCTGGCCCATTATGGCCCGTAAAAATCTTGTGGGCCTTTACTTGGGCCGGCCCATTATGGCCCGCAAAATCTTGTGGTTCTTTAGCTGGGCCAGCCCATTATGGTCCGCAAAATCTCATGGGCCTTTAGCTGGGCCGACCCATTATGGTCTACAAAATCTTGCGGGCCTTTAGTTGGGCCGGCCCATTTAAACTTTATGGGCCACTTTTGGGCCGGTCCACGTGTCAAGATATCATAGGCGCATCTCGCCCATTGGATGAGTGACACCTGTGCCATCGCGAGTGACATCGTGTTCCGTCGACCAATCAGAATTTTACACGTGGAAAATCCCCATTGGTGCAGGCTATTAACGGGTTATCGGATCCAAAGCGGACCCGATAGCTTAACAACGTTAGTTGCGATGGATGCCGTGTCGGTCACCCTTGACGAAAGCACTTCGTGACGCGATTTATCGTCATGGAAGTGGACACTTCCGTGCTGATAATTTTGGTAATGTCATGGAACACTTTTGTTGGGGAACGTAGTAATTTCAAAAAATTTCCTACGCACACGCAAGATCATGGTGATGCATAGCAACGAGAGGGGAGAGTGTTGTCCACGTACCCTCGTGACCCAAAGCGAAGCGTTAGCACAACACGGTTGATGTAGTCGTATGTCTTCACGATCCGATCGATCAAGTACGAGCGCATAACACCTCCGAGTTCAGACACGTTCAGCCCGATGGCGTTCACGGAACTCCGATCGGTCGAGTGTTGAGGAGAGTTTAAATCGACCTGACGGCGTGGTGACGATGTATCGAGGTGGACTATGGTGGAGGGGGGCACCGCACACGGCTAAAAGATCAAACGATCAATTGTTGTGTCTCTAGAGGTGCCCCCTTCCCCCGTATATAAAGGAGCAAGGGGGGAGAGGCGGCCGGCCAAGGAGGGCGCGCCAAGGGGGGAGTCCTACTCCCACCGGGAGTAGGATTCCTCCTTTCCTTGTTGGAGTAGGAGAAGGGAAGGAAAAAGGAGAAGGAAGGAAGGGGGCGCCCCCCCCTAGTCCAATTCGGACCAGTCCATGGGGAGGGGTGCGACCACCCTTTGAGGCCTTTCTCTCCTTTCCCGTATGGCCCATTAAGGCCCAATACGAATTCCCATAACTCTCCGGTACCCTCGAAAATACCCGAATCACTCGGAACCTTTCCGGTGTCCGAATATAGTCATCCAATATATCGATCTTTACGTCTCGACCATTTCGAGACTCCTCGTCATGTCCCCGATCTCATCCAGGACTCCGAATTACCTTCGGTACATCAAAACACATAAACTCATAATATAACCGTCATCGAACTTTAAGCGTGCGGACCCTACGGGTTCAAGAACAATGTAGACATGACCGAGACACGTCTCGGTCAATAACCAATAAGCGGAACCGGATGCTCATATTGGCTCCCACATATTCTCGAAGATCTTTATCGGTCGAACCTCATAACAATATCGTTGTTCCCTTTGTCATCGGTATGTTACTTGCCCGAGATTCGATCGTCGGTATCTCAATACCTAGTTCAATCTCGTTACGGCAAGTCTCTTTACTCGTTAAGTAATACATCATCCATAACTAACTCATTAGTTACAATGCTTGCAAGGCTTATAGTGATGTGCATTCTTGAGTGGGCCGAGATACCTCTCCGCCAATCGGAGTGACAAATCCTAATCTCGAAATCGCCAACCCAACAAGTACCTTTGGAGACACACAGAAACACGTTTATAATCACCCGATTCGTTGTGACGTTTGATAGCACACAAAGTTTTCCTCCGGTAAACAGGAGTTGCATAATCTCATAGTCGTAGGAACATGTATAAGTCATGAAGAAAGCAATAGCAACATACTAAACGATCAAGTGCTAAGATAACGGAATGCGTCAAGTCAATCACATCATTCTCCTAATGATGTGATCCCGTTAATCAAATGACAACTCATGTCTATGGCTAGGAAACATAACCATCTTTAATTAACGAGCTAGTCAAGTAGAGGCATACTAGTGACACTCTATTTGTCTATGTATTCACACATGTATTATGTTTCCGGTTAATACAATTCTAGCATGAATAATAAACATTTATCATGATATAAGGAAATAAATTATAACTTTATTATTGCCTCTAGGGCATATTTCCTTCAACTTCTACGACAACACAGGTATGACTATCTTGATTCTGTCATAAAATCGTCATGGATGTACATGCATGACAGAAAACGTGACCTACTGTGACAAACATGTATCATCACGGATGTGTATTTTTTTGTAGTGCAGTAACTAGCTATGTTACCACACACCTCTCTTTCTTCATTAATTACTTGTCACATAATCTATTTTGCCTAAATATGTGTGATGTTACCACTTATGTTACTCCCACCGTGGTAGTCTTAGTGACTAGCTCAAGTGCAGTTGATAGCAAAAAAGACTAGCATTGGCTCCGGGTCAAATCTACAGGGGAATGAAAATCAAATGCGAAAGAAAGGAAAACATTTCTGTTTCTTCTGCTTCAATGTGGTGATACAATCAGGATGTTTACAATACCTACCCATTAATTGTTCTAACTTGTGATAAATTGACGTCCTTTTTGATTGTCCGATGCAATGTCTGTCGAGCTGTATGTACTACATTGTATGGATTTGGTTCTACGTGATTGATGTTGCATAAATTTGTATGAATTTGGGTTGGGAAACGAAAGGGATAGTTGCGAACAAGAACATATAAGGAGCGAGCCGGTTAAGAGATGATGGTACAAACGGCTTCAACGACGAGTTTATGTACTCCGGTGAAAACACAAGATCTTTGATCAAGCTATGTCGGCACGCACATGTGTCGTGTCCTTGCTAAAGGTGGTGGATTGAAGATTGGCTTTGGGGATGAGAATCTGAAGTTAAACCTTGGGTTGGACTCGTCATCAGACGTGTGACGGTTTCTTCTTGAAGGCGTAAACTAGGAGTTGCGTATTTTTCGTTTTGATTTTGTCTTGTATCATAGAGTTAGTGACTATCTGGTGGATTTATTGTCACTAGGCATGTGACCTCGGGTTTTATTTGCTTCATTTATGGATCAATATTGTTCGGCTTCTGAATTTTACATTCTTAATAATATATGACTCCCCAAGAAAAGCTTAGGGTTTCCTTGCCTCCCGCCCGCGCCGCCGCCGATCCGCCTCGTCTCCGTTGGCCTTAAGGCCATGGCGCCACGGATCCCGGCCCTTGCCGGTGGGAGGGCTCCATTTTTAGACGTTCCTTTAAGTTTTGTTAGGGTTTGTGTCATGTTCAGGAAAACGAGACAGCGGCGGCTCCCTGAAGAAGGAATAAGGTTTTCCCGCCTAGCCCCCGTTCCGGTGGTGTGCCTAGAATCGTCGGTGGGTGTGTGGAGGTGTGTCTCTGGCGGATCTATCCTTGGTGAATTTGCTCGGATTTGGTCGTAGTTTGTCTACGTTTGTGTTTCTTCAGGTTAGACCCTTCCGATCTACGCTACTCTTCATCAGCGGCGGTTGCTATTCTGCTGCGCTGGTCCAATGAGGCCTTAGCACGACGACTTCCCGACTGTCTACTACAACAAGTTTTGCCCGACTCCGGCGAGGGAGGGGCGATGACGGCGGCGCGCCTTCATGTAACACCCCGGATGTAACTTTCCATATTTGTAACTCCAACTCTTGCCATTTTCGGCATTGTGATATGATATTCCCTCCGTGGTTGGGTTTTTCTTCATTTTTTCATTTTGTCCATGTCATGCATTTCATATCATGTCATCATGTGCATCGCATTCGCATACGTGTTCGTCTCATGCATCCGAGCATTTTTCCGTTGTCCGTTTTGCAATCCGGCACTCCTATGTCCCCGGCGTCCCCTTTTACATTTTTCCGTGGCGGTACTAAACTTTCTCGGAATGGACCGAGGTTTGTCTAGTGGCCTTGGTACACCACCGTAGACCACTGTCAAGTTTCGGGCCATTTGGAGCTCGTTTGGTACTCAGCAGTTAACCGCACTCTCATAAAGGCCTCTTTTAAGTTGCAGCCCAACACCCTCCAAAACAGCCCAATAACCCATCTAAGTCACTTCCATGCTCTCCGTCGTTCGATCACAATTGTGTGGGCGAAACCGCACCCCATTTGGACACTCCTAGCTCCTTCTACCTATAAATATAGCCTCCCTCCAAAATTTCCGGATCCCTAACCTAGCCCGCTCCTCTCCATGGCGGGACACCGTCCGGACCCGGACGACGTGTCCGCCACCGCCGTCGGCCAATTGCACGCCGCCACGTGGCGCGCCCACCGCTGCGCCGCCGCCCGCTTGAGCCAGTGAGGCCCTCCCGGCCAGCAGCCGGGCCGCCCCGCGCCCGCCTCCGCTCCCGCGACCAGGGCGCCGCCCGCCACCTCGGCCTCCGTCCCGGCGCCGCCACCCCTTGCCACCCTCGGCCGCCCGTCGCCGACTCCACTGCCGACCAGCCGGCCGGTCCCGCCCGGCCGGCCCGGACCGCCCGGCCCTCCTTCCTCCTCCGGCCCGCTCCGTGAAAGCTCCGGCAGCGTGCTCGGATCCGATCTAGATCCAACGAGGGTTGACTTCTCCTTCTCCCCCGAATCCTCTAAGTCTTTTTCTGTGATTATTTTGTTGCATTTTCATAATGCCATAACTTTGCACTCGTGGCTCCGTTTGGGGCGTGTAGCATACCGAAATGTTGGTCTCAATGTGTACATCATTTCTTCTCATTGCAGCATTTTCATTTGAGCTCATCTTGATGCCCGAAATGCTGGTAGAAGAGGGCTATGTGATGTTAGTTTCAGATTCTTATCAGAACATGCACTTTTGTCATTTTTGCCATGATTGATGTGTGTATCCTATGAACTTGAGTCCTACATGTGTTTTGTAATATGCCATGCCATATTTACAGGGGTGTATGCCATGTATTTTTGTGATCTCTGTGGTGACTAGCATAAGCATGCAAACTAGGCTTCATGATGTTGCTGATTTCAGCCCCTGTTTTGCTGATATTTTTATGCCATGTAAACTTGATGCTATCGAGAGATCCATGCATATTTTGAGATACTTCAGTAAGGATGTTTTGAACATATGGTTATGCTCTATCCATCCATGCCCTTGTTTGCAATTATGGAGTGCCATAGCTTGAGTCAATCGAGCTCTACTTTTGCTATAAATTGTTTCCTGGCAGATTGTTTACATGTTATTCAATTTTGCCAAGGCTGTTGTAGTTGATTCGTGTATGCTATGGTGTTGTTCTTGCCATGTATAGCTTCTATGCCATGTCTTCTTGATGGATGTATGCTTAGTTTATCATGAAATGCTCTGTAGTGAGTGCATCGAGCTCGCGAACATGCCTACTTGTTATCTGTTTTTGTCATGCCTGCTTGGTTTGAATCAGAATCTAAACTTGCTATATTGACATGGGTTCTATCATATCTTGATCCTTTTTGGCTCATGGTCGATAAGGGACTTTTGTTCTATGCTTTGAGTAGATTCATGCCATGCCTTGTTTTGCTATTATAAGTTCCTGTAGCATGTTGTTTGCTTGCTCGAACATTGCTTCTGATGCTGATTCGCCATGTTCGATTATTTTTCCTAAGTCTGTAAAGTGATATATATTGCACTTTTGCCATGCTTGTTTGGACCTGTTATGGTGTGATTTAGCCGTAGCTCGTTGTTCATCTTTTGTCAAGCATCTTGAGTAGATCACTGCCATATGCTTTGTTGGTACGTTTGGGTGCGATAGCTTAATTTCTTGTTGCTTGCTAAGTGGCATCATCTTGTTAATGGCGATTTGTGCCATTCTTGTTTTGCTTGTCATTTGCAAACCGTGCATCCGATTCGGTGATCTTTATATCGATTTCAACCAAAATCAAATCATCTCACCTTTCCAGCGCATACTTGGTTTGCCAAGTTGATGCCTGGTTCATCATTTTCCTTCCGGAGCACGCATACGCATTGCATATCACATCTCGCATATCATGCCATATATTGCATCATGTTGCTTGTGCATTGCACCGTGATTTATTGTGGTTCCTTTGTTTGTGTTCTTGCTTTGGGTAGAGCCGAAGGCGAGTGCGTGAGCGAGGAACCTGTTGAGAACGCTTACGAGGATCAAGCTTTCGACAACTCCGAGAACCTTGCAGGCAAGATGACCATACCCTCGAAATCACTTCTATCTTTGCTTGCTAGATGCTCGCTCTTTTGCTATGCCTATGCTACGATGCCTATCTCTTGCTTATCATGCCATCCATATTGCCATGTCAAGCCCCTAACCATCTTTTCCTAGCAAACCGTTGTTTGGCTATGTTACCACTTTGCTCAGCCCCTCTTATAGCGTTGCTAGTTGCAGGTGAAGCTGAAGTTTGTTCCTTGTTGGAACATGGAGATGTTGTTCCTTGTTAGAACATGTTTACTTGTTGGGGATATCACAATATATCTGCTATAATTAATGCATCTATATACTTGGTAAAGGGTGGAAGGCTCGGCCTTATGCATGGTGTTTTGTTCCACTCTTGCCGCCCTAGTTTCCGTCATACCGGTGTTATGTTCCTTGATTTCGCGTTCCTTACACGGTTGGGTGATTTATGGGACCCCTTGACAGTTCGCTTTGAATAAGACTCCTCCAAAGAAGGCCCAACTTTGGTTTTACTATTTGCCATCTAAGCCTTTTTTCCCTGGTTTTCGCGAGCCCGAGGGTCATCTTTATTTTAACCCCGGGCAGTTCTCCTTCGAGTCTTTGGTCCAACTTGAGCGATGTCCGGCGCCCTTGGGCAATCGGGTCTATGCCAACCCGACGTCTGCTCATCCGGTGTGCCACGAGAACGAGATATGTGCAGCTCCTATCGGGATTTGTCGGCACATTCGGGAGGCTTTGCTGGTCTAATTTTATTCTTTGTCGAAATGTCTTGTAGTCCGGATTCCGAGATCGATCGGGTCTTCGGTAGAAGGAATATCCTTCGTTGACCGTGAGAGCTTATAATGGGCTAAGTTGGGACACCCCGCAGGTATTATCTTTCAAAGCCGTGCCCTGTTATGAGGCGATGGGAATTTGTTAATGTCCGGTTGTAGAAAACCCAAAGTTGACCTTAATTAAAACACATCAACGGCGTGTGTAACCGTGATGGTCTCTTCTCGTGGTCCGAAGTGAACACTGATGTTGGAGTTATGTTTGGCGTAAATAGTTTGGGATCACTTCTTGATCTCTACTAGCTTCACGACCGCCTTGCTTCTCTTCTCGCTCTCTTTTGCAGTGTAGCCACCATATATGCTAGTCGCTTGCTGCAGCTCCACCTCACAACTCTGTCCTTCCTATAAGCTTAAATAATCTTGATCTCGCTGGTGTGAGATTCTTTGAGTCCCCGTGACTCACAGATTCTACCAAAACAGATTGCAGTGCCGACGATGCGGTCAGGTGGCGCAACCGAGCTCAAGTGGGAGTTCAACGAGGAACGTGGTCGTTACTATGTGTCTTTTCCCGATGATCGATAGTGGAGCCAGCTTGGGACGATCGGGGATCCGTGTAGCATTTGGGGTAGTCTTCTTTTATTTTGGTTCCGTAGTCGGACCTTGAGTGTAATCTGGATGATGGATGTTTATTTATGTATTGTGTGAAGTGGCGTTCGTAAGCCAACTATGTATCTCTTTCCTTATGTATTACATGGGTTGTGTGAAGATTACCTCACTTGCGACATTGCTTTCAATGCGGTTATGCCTCTAAGTCGTGCTTTGACACGTGGGAGATATAGCCGCATCGAGGGCGTTACACTTCAACTTGCTCCAGTGCTTGTAGTCGTCGCTAGGTGGTCTACGGGCCTGGATGTAATTTTAATTATTTCTGATGTCCGTTGTATCGCCATGATTGAAAATGAATAGATTGGAAGTTTTCTCGCAAAACTATAATAAATATATGACTCTGGATAGAGGCCGGGGTTATCTCCTTTTCAAAATCAAGAAAAGAAAAGGAGTGAGCCTATTCTGCGGATGCAAGGACGCATCCATCCATCGTGGACAAAAAGAGAGGGCCAAATTAGGCGAATGTGGTTGTCGCTCGAAATTGCATAGGAGCACACAACGACGACGCTAACTGGAATCCTGCACATTCAGTCACATCGGGATCCTCATCCACTATAATAGATGCATTGTATTCACTGCTTTATCACATCATATTCTCTTTTCACTGTGCAGTAAATTAGAGCTAAAGTCCACATGGTTCTACCCCTGTCGCACGAAGTTCTTGTGGTGGAGCCGCCCTCACCTAACAACTCCCAAACCACCTGGTTGAATTTAATGCACATGCTCTCTCTCTTCCTCAATGTTGTCACGACAACGATCATCTTCCTCCTTCCTCATGCTCATAAAAACGGCCATCTTCTTCACCACACCATATCTCCTCCCAGTTGTTTCATTCTCAGCTCCAATCTTCTTCCTCTATGCTCGATCCCATTGTTAGATGGTTCTAATTGCCACTGTCATTATGCTGCTCGTATGCTGCAAGGTTGCTTGAATCCGTTGTCTTCTTACAATCTTACCCTATGTGATGCTCGTCTCTAATGTGCACAATGTTATAACAACTAGTCCTGGAAACTAGGGACGAGGATTTGGAGCTCTCGGGTGCTCCGCACCCCCATACAAACATTTCATTTAAAAAAATACCAAGAAATTTTTTTAAAAACTGGAATTTTGGAATATCAAATCTGGGTTCCCGATCTACCCCCGTGTGAAATTTCGTGAAAAATACCAAAAAACATATCCGTGGCGAATGAAATACTCCTGTCCGAACAAAAATCCATCTAAACATTATTTTTCTATACATAGGAATTTTTTTGTCTTTTTTGCCACGGATATGTTTCCTTGTATTTTTTCACGAAATTTCACACGGGAGTAGATCGGGGACCCAAGTTTGGTATCCCAAAATTCAGTTTTTTTTTTTTGAATTTTTGGTATTTTTTATGATTATTTTCCGTATAGGGGTATGGAGCACCCAAAAGCTCTTTTCTTTTTACGAAGAGAAGCACCCAAGAGCTCCTGTGTATTTTCCTGTAAACTAGATATTTTTATATGTATTGATATGTCTGTATGATGAAATAAATGAACTGGGGATCATCCTCTGGGCGCGTGCACCGGAGTAGTTTTTGCAACTACTATGTAATATTTTCTTCTTATAAGCACCGGATGTGGTTGCTACGTGCTTCTTAACTTGTACCGCTTACCATTAGTGTTAATCTCAATCGTGTTCAAGCGAATCTTTTGTCGACTCGAATTCTTCTTTACCTATATCCATTTTTATCACGATCTGTAGACTCGATAGTGTACCCTGAATCTTCATGTTTTTTTTACTCCCGACAGTGAACTTTCACATCTTTTTCATTCCTAACACAACTAGTTTCTGACGGTAACAAACATTCTTCCACGAACATTTTTTACCTACATATATTGTTTTACAATCAAGGCGACGTGCACAAGTCTTCCACTCAGTCAATGTAGATCAATTTTTGCAGATTTCAGCTGCCGAATTTACTATATGTTGTCCCACCTACAATTTTTTTGATAGTGTCCCACCTGCATTAAATGACACAACACAGGTATGTACTCCCTCCGGTCCTTTTTACTCTGCACATTGGATTTGCCGAAAGTCAAACTTAGCTAAGTTTGACCAAATTTATATTAGAAATTATTAGCATCTATAATATCTAATAAATATAATATGAAAATATATTCTGAGATGAATCTAATGACATTGGTATTGTTATGTAAATGTCAATAATTTTTTATATAAACTTGGTCAAAGTTAGATGAGATTGACTTTAGACAAACCTAATATGCAGAGTAAAAAGACCGGAGAAGTACTGTAATGTTGTAATGTTTAGTTCTAGGCGTCGTAACAATCATTTCGTCGAAAGTGGCACGCATCCCTTCCCAAGCGAGCAGAGGATCGGCCGTGGTTCCGGAGGGCTGCGTCGCCAGTGCTCCTAGTCCACCTTCGGTTGTCGCTGCTCTAAACCCCAACTGAAAAAATCCACCCCTTTTCTCTTCCTCCCACGTCTGGCGCCTCTCTCTCCACCACCGTATCCTCTTCTCCCCCCTCCTGCCATCGCGTTGCAAACCCTCGCAATCATGTGAACATCTCGCGATCCTCATGTACGCAGTTCCATGTGGCGCAATGCCCCTGCGCTAAACTTTTATGTTGTTTTTGTTGTTGCCAATTAAGGGACGGGAGCGGTACCAGCGATGGCGGGGACGGCGGCGGGCCGCTCCGGCCGATGGACGCGGAGCAGCTGCGGGAGTGCGGGCACCGGATGGTGGATTTCATCGCCGATTACTACAAATCCATGGAGACATTTCCCGTCCTCAGCCAAGTCCAGGCACGACCACTCTTACTCTCGGCTAATCCTGCAGTACAACTTGTTCACGTGCTGCTTCCTCACCCTTATCGCCTATATTATGACTTGGCCTATTGATTGATCCATCTACTAGCTTTAATCCATGTGTTCTGTAAATAACTCTCTGGTATGGAGTATATAACTCCGCTACTAATAATGATATAAGATGCAATACTGAACAATCAGAGCCTTCAGTGTTGGCATACTTAGCTGCTACTCAGGAATACCTTTACCATCTGTCGCCTGGTCCCTGATTTGCAGCGGGAAAACCGTAACAGAGCAGAGCTTGAACAGAGGTAGAACTGTGAAGACTGTATCTCAGATGTGTATGGAGGCTACGAGTCACCGTAACAAATATTAAAAGTGATGCTGCCGGGAGTATGAGGAAGTTGGGGTGGAGGATTGACTACCGAGGATCACAAAGACAGTAAGTAATGGGGACTGCGGTTCAGAAGGTGCCGTGCATCGGCGAATACAAGAAAAAGGGTTTCCCCCCGCTTTGTATTACAAAGCAACCATCCGATACAATCCACGATAGGTGCTGGGGCGGAAGCAACACAAGCACGCCCAAAAGAAAAGAAAAAGAAAAAGAAAAAGAAACAAATGCCGACAATGGCAGGTTGACGAAACAAAGATGGCCAGAGACCGCTGCACCCACCGGAGAAGTACCACCGCGCTTCTAGCACTCCGAGGCGTCGCGTACCGAGCAGCACCTTCAGGAAGGAATGCGACGACGACGACGCTGCTGCCCGGACAAGTCCAAGGGTTTCCCCCGTTACGCAGAGGGCAGTGGGGAAGGGGCAGATCCGACGCCCTTCAGGAAGGTCCGGCGGCGCCCGCAGGCGTCACCACGTCGGTGATGGACAAGCCACCAGGGATTTCTCCCAACCCAAACAACCACCACCACCCCGGACGATCAGAAGCGCTCCACCAGAACTGCCGCCCACCAACATGTGCTACCACAGTCACCGAACCATCAACGCCGTCTCGCTGAGCCACCGACATGAGACCTGGAGGGGGGACGAGGGGCCAACGGGCTCGGGGGAAGCCGCAACTCAGCCGATGGGAGGGGACTACCACCACCGCCGACGCGGAGCCGACCGGACGTGACGACAGGAGCTTACCGAGCCCGCCGCAGGCCCGGCCGACCCAGAGATCCGGACAACCCTGCCGCCACGCTGCAGCACCTCGGCCGACAAGCCGCCACCACCCGCATCCTCGACGGCGCGCCACCACCGCCAGGAGCCACGCCGCCCGCGCCGAACGCCGCCCGCCCTAACCCACCGAGCCAGAAGAGCCCAGATCTGGCGGAGCGAAGGCAGGCGGCTAACCGCCTGCCACACGCCCATGGCCAACGGCCACGCCATCGCATCGAACACGCCCGCGCCCGCGAACCCGCCACCAGGGCGCACTATCGCCACCGAGGAACACCGCCGCCAACCACCATCGCCCGGCGAGGAGGCGGCGGATAGACAGGCAGGTTGCGCCGCCGGCACCACTCGAGCAAGGCCCGGCCTTGCAAGGCGCGCAGGAGGAGCTTAGGAGCGTCTCGGGGAGGGAACAGCGTCGGGGCCCCGATCGCCTCGCCGGGAGGCGACGGGGGGGTCAGGACGGGAGGAGGAGGAGGAGGAGGCGGGAGCAGGAGAAGGAGCGGCGACGGCGGGCTTCACACAAGGGCGGCTCCATGCAAGTGAGCCGCCCGGGCGGCGCGGAAACCCTAGGCGAGGGGAGGGAGCCTAGGCGAGGGGAGCCGGGTTCAAAATGAAGTTGCACTTGAAATGCATCACTTCCATCGGCGAATACAGTGAATGGAAATTCAGAACTGTCAAAATTTACATACAATAGATGGTGTGGCTAACAGAGGAGGAAGTGCAGATGGTGGGGGATAATGTGGTACTACTGATTGTGCCACTGAGGGAATGCAGTCGCGGGTATGGCTAAGTTTTAATCGCACACACGTACAGATATAACAAATATAAGTCCCATGGGCCATGGCTATAGCACATTAGGTGATTCTCAGATAATTGATACTGAAGACTCGACATATTTTTTTACTCACCCAGAATCGGACTTTCATGCCTTTTCTAGTTCAACTAATGACATTTTAACGGTTAGAAAACTCTGGATCCTTCATGTTGTGAAGTGACGTTGCGATTAAAAAATTAAGAAAACAGTCAAATTTACTATTCTTTATCTAGAGAAGATGGACTGTGTGAAGGAGTATCGTTGGCACTGACTAAGATTTGTGCATCCATTTCATTGCAGCCAGGATATCTGAAGGAACTTCTTCCAGATTCAGCTCCTAACCGACCGGATACTTTGGATGCCCTTTTTGACGGTGATGTTCTTTCCAGTCTACTTTGAAGTGATATCAGAATTTAGGTTATCAATTGCATTCCATGTGTTTGCCAAAAGAAACCTTCATTTATTCAGCAAATTGTTCTGATGCCCAGATATTCGTGAGAAGATAATACCTGGAGTAACTCATTGGCAAAGTCCAAGTTATTTTGCGTACTATCCCTCAAATAGCAGCACTGCTGGATTCCTGGGGGAGATGGTTAGTGCTGCCTTTAACATCGTTGGCTTCAGCTGGATAACTTCTCCTGCTGCAACTGAGCTAGAGGTTATAGTCTTAGACTGGTTTGCAAAAATGCTTAAGCTTCCAAGCCAATTTCTGTCAGATGGTAAGAATGCAACCATATATTGTGGTTTGATACATAAATTATTTGTTGATCTCAACATTATTTTTTGCAATTTGGTTCTTCTATAATATGTATCACCTCATAATTAACTGGCATGTCTAGGTAAAAAAATGAATGAGAATGTTTGATTGACAAATACTGCATGGAAACTTTGCATACTTGGTTATTCGATATTTATTTATCGTGCGTTGCCATTCTGTATTTATTCAACTACTCTTTATTGTTTCCTTCTTCCTTAACATATTGAGTGTCTGTCCCTAAAAAAAAACATATTGAGTGTCTGGTCTAGTTTTACGGGTTCGAGTCCTGGAAACAGCCTCTTGCAGAAATGTAGGGAAAGGCTGCGTGCTATAGACCCAAAGTGGTCGGACCCTTCCCCGGACCCTGCGCAAGTGGGAGCTACGTGCACTGGGCTGCCCTTTTTTTGTCTGGTCTAGTTTTACATAGAATCCTTAACTACTTGCTCAAGCTACTCCATCAAAACATGTGGTCGTTTCTTTCTTTTCCGCGGGCGCCATTACATGACACTGACTACAATTTCCAAATCAGATAGTGAAATAATCGGGTTCGGTATGAAAAATCTTTAGTCCCAAACAAGTTGGGGTAGGCTAGAGCTGAATAAGATCTCGTAGCTAACTCATGGTTTTGGCACATGGATAGCTAACTTCCATGCACCCCCTATCCATGGCTAGTTCTTTGGTGATACTCCAGTCCTTCAGATCTCTCTTTACGGACTCCTCCCATGTCATGTTCGGTCTACCCTGACCTCTCTTGACATTATCATCACGCTTTAGACGTCCGCTATGCACTGGAGCTTCTGAAGGCCTACGCTGAATATGCCCAAACCATCTCAGACGATGTTGGACAAGCTTTTCTTCAATCGGTGCTACCCCAACTCTATCCCATATATCATCATTCCGGATCCTGTCCTTCCTTGTGTGACCACACATCCATCTCAACATGTGCATCTCCGCTACACCTAACTGTTGAACATGCGGCAGGACCGAGCTCGTCTCGCACACGGTGCAGCAGGACCGAGCTCGTCTTGCGCCGCAGTCAAAGAGATCGACCTCGCCCCCCTCACGGTGTTGCGGACCGAGCTCGTCTCACGCTCGGGGCTGCAGGGACGGCCAATGGATGCCGCCTCGGCCGCCTATTGGGTCTCGGCGGGGAAGTCGCCAGTGCGAAGGTGGGACCTTTCCGCTCGTCTCTTTGGTTGGGGTAGCGGCGGGTCTCGGGTGAGGCGGTGTCAAGGTCTTGGATGCCGGGGCGGCGGCCCTGGTGGTGGTAGCGCAGTGCTCTTGGGCCGAGCCCGTGGCTTGGTGCTGCCCGGTGGCCATGGCCGTGTGGACGGCGTGGCAGCCGGGGTGTGGCGTTGGGTGGCGGTGAGTGTTGGCCAGGGTGAAAACCTGTTCTTTCTTTGGACGGACCGGCGGCGGCGAAGCTCGTTCCCTTCTTGAAGGCGTTGTCGCGGCTCTCATTGCCCGTCATGCGGCTCCAGGGGAAACTCTGATTCTCGGATCGGACGGTGACGGTGCTCCGGTGTCGTTCCCTTCCTGAAGGCGCCGCCTTGCAGCCCATGGTTCATCATATGTGGCTTCATCTCTTCGCGGCGGTAGTGCTAGGGGTGATGTTGCTGCGCTCAGCGCCTATGTATCCTGCCCTGGGTGTGTGCGTGTGTTGTGGTGGCGTGTGTTTGTACCGGGTGATTGTTGATCAGTGCTTTATATATAAAGCGGGGCGAAAGCCTTTTTCTGTAAAAAAAAGAAAAAACATGTCGCCTTTTAGTCGGCCAACAATCAGCGCCATACAACATTGCAAGTCGAATCGCCGTCCTATAGAACCTGCCTTTTAGCTTTTGTGGCACTCTCTTGTCAGAGAGAACGCCATAAGCTTGGCGCCACTTCATCCATCCGGTTTCGATTCGATGGTTCATATCTTCATCAATATCCCCATCCTTCTGCAGCATTGACCCCAAATATCGAAAGGTGTCCTTCTGAGGTACCACCAGCCCATCTAGATTAACCTCCTCCTCCTCGTGCCTAGTAGCGCTGAAACCGCCAACATGGGATGCAATGCGCATATATTTTAGCTTTCTACATGGTACTCAAATCTGGTAAATGGTAGCGACGAAAAAAAATTCATCAAAACGCGCCAACATGGAATCTTATTTTGAAGCCCTCGTTGAGAAGAACTCGCCGGTGAAAACGGATTAACGGTTTTAAATCATGTTACAAAAATGGAATTTAGCAATTAATGCAATGATGTAAGCATGAGGTGAGAGATTCCTTCATGCATGCATGTGCTCTCTCTCCTTGCATAGATTTCTCGGTAGACATCGGCAACTCTGTAAGACTAACTGGGGGATGTGGTCCAGTTAGAGTTACAGCTGCCACTTGATTATCCTCCTACGTGGATTGGAATCGAAATATTTTGATGCGATCCTAGAATCACGTGATTCAGACCGTGATTTGGACTATCCTTGATCTGAGATATCTACTTTATAGATGCTGCTTTAGCAGAATGTTTACTCCCTCCATGTAGCGACCCGACCTCAGACGGTCAAGTCTACGTGTTCTTGTGCCATCCTCGGATCAAGATCTTTGGCACACAAGACATCAATGTATATATCAAAGTGCAATCACATGTATAATTAACGTAAAACTGATATATACCTCAATAGTCTCAGCGAAACAAGTAATCGGGTGTGGAGTCCCATCAACGCCATCGGCGGGTTGAGTGTAGACCGTAACCTGCACGCATTCTTACTCGTCGGAAGAAAGTATACGCAACATGATACGTTGCAGCCGTGTAGGTCGATTACATTGAATGTACCGCAAGATCACAATAAAAGAATAGATGATAAAACTATACTATATGCAATATGGCTTTGTGGCTCGTATGCAGGGTTTTTGCGTGAAAGCTGGTTTTATTTTCCCTACATCAAAGGAATAAATGAAGTCTGTACTATGGAGTTTTCTATCATGACATGGTTCCGCCAACCGATGTCTCATAGCCCAAAATCATCATAAGTTGCCCACAATTAAGTTATCAATCCGGTGTTGAGAGTTCGAGATAGATCCAAGTCCGGATGCTCAAATTGTCCGTGAATCGGGACACGGCTAATCGATTAGGTTTAAACCCTCTGCAGAGGTTTGTACACTTTACCCGCAAGATTCGATCCTCTTTTTACGTTCTCGCACTTCGGGTGTTTGAGAACAAGACAACCAAACATGGTCTTCGAAGAGTTCCTCGACCACCGTCCGGTGCTCATCCAATCCTACCGTAGTTCCACATCTGCTAGCACCGTCCCAGCCAGAGTCACGACTAAGGTCAACCAAGCGAGCCCATAGTGACTTGCGGTTGCACAGTAAGCTTCCGGCATGAAGTATTCTTCCGTTTCTTTGAGTCTGGGTGAAGCTTTCCGCAAGATGTCATGGCGCTTCTCCATGCATCCCGCCAACCACCGGTTTCTCCAGGTGCCCGTCAACCATCCTTCACCCAAGAGTGTGTATTGAATTCTTGTCTCGAGTCTTGAAGTCTTGAGGCCTTGAAGATGCAGTCCTTGCAGATTCCATCATGGAGTTGTCGTCATTGGCGTAGATCCTCCATTCTCACACCACTCCAGAAGCACTCATACCAACCCCGTCTACAATAGCGTAGCATTAAAATAAATAACGTCCGGGCTTGGTAACAGGGTGATGGGTTCCTACCTCATGCATACTACTCAACTACAAGGATTCAATATCACTCTTTGGAGGGTTGTTGCAAAGATGCCACTAAATGCAATAAAACATAGGTATGAAAGCATGGTCAAAGTGAACTTGCTCGTAATACTTGATGAAGATAACAACGTGTCGAAAATGACTTGGTAGAACTAATCGTCACTCCGTTGAAAATCTATATAGTCAAACATAGCATTCACATAAGCAAACATCCTAGCAAACAATTTTAGCACTCGAAATAACAATCAAAACAGCAAGGAAAATCGATAATAAAACTCAAAACAAAATCAAAAGAAACTTCAAATAAAACTACAAAGAAAAACTACTAACGAAGATCTATGACTTTGCTACAAACATCTAATATAGTTTTGCCGTAAGTAAAAACTTAACAACAATTAAAATACTAAACTAATAAATTAACAGAAAATAAAATGTAAAATAACTAATTTAACAGAAAGTATTTTTTCCATAAAATTTTATTTGCAAAAAGAAACAAATAAAAAGCTTTTATAAAACTCTAACTATGACCTATAGAAGGTTTCATACAAAACCAAGGAAAATAAATTTTTAAAATAAAATAAATTTTCTCCTGTTGTCTAACAGAAACACAACTAATTTTGTCAAAAGTGACAAAAAGAAATAATTTAAAACTAATAAAAACAATAAAGAAAAAGCTAAAACAGAACTAATAATAAAACAATACTGTTTTGCTAAAAACCTAATTTAAATTAACCTAGAAATAAAATACTAAATACTACTGGATAAACAAAGGTCCTAGAGACCAGGAGCAAAAAGAATTAATTAAAAACCTATTTTTAAACTCAAGTTATGGCCAAAATACTAATCTGAACAAAATTTATCAAATTCAAATTTAAACTACTCAAATTTGAAATCCAGAGACACTAACAGAAACTTCAGCAAATTTGTGACACATAGCAATTGGAATCACTCAAAAATACTAAAAACTCTAAAGGATATGAATTTTCTAAGATTGCTATTTTTTGAAAAAAATGAATTACGGGATTTCGTGGATCTCACAGGAGTAGTCGTCGGAGTTGGGGAAGAAGATCGGATCCGATGTTGCGGTTGCTCCTAGAGGAAAGGAGATCACGGGACGGTGGAGAGGAGATCATATAAACCTCGGGAGAGGTCGAGAGCAAGCGGCGGCACTTGGCGGCGGGGTGGTGTTGCACTGCTGCTGCTGCTGGAGAGGAGCGGAGAGGAGAGGAGAGGAGAGGTGTTGGTTTGATGTGTTGGAGGGGGTGCTTGGGTATTTATAGTGGGAGGAGGGCTTTGCTTGGGTAGGGACAAGAAATAGACTAGGATTAGGAAACAAAAGGAAAAGATCTAGAAACAAATCGGAATAAACGGAATAACGAACGGGATCAAATCCTACTAGGATTTGTAAAAGAATAGGAAACCTTGGCTCCTGGCTCCCTAGGTGCGTGCGGTGGATGGCCTTGGCGGCCGGCTGGCACTGGCTTGGCCTTGGCCTTGGCCATGGGCGCAGCAATTTTTTTTTTTTGACAGAGACAACAAAACAGAAATAAATAAATTTTTATATAGGCATATAATATATCAAAATTTTCAGAAAAAGATTTTCTACAACATGAACACTATTTTAGCTTCAAATAAAATACACACAAATTTTAATAATTCACACAGTGCTACGGTCCAATAAAATCCAATAAAATCATTTTAAAATACCAAAATGACTTCAAATTAATTTCTCTCAATTTTCTGATGTAGGGAATCATGTTACCCTATTTTCTATATATTTTGTTTTGGAGAAAATAATTTGAATAAAACTCAAATAACTCCAAATTGGAAATAAATTCAAAAGAACTTTGAATTTAATTCTTTTAAAACTCCCAACTCATATTTCATTTAATTTGAAGAAGTCATTTTATCTTCTCTCGTGAAAATCATTGAGTTGCATAAAGTTTCAGAATTGGAAATATTTTCCAAATGAAATTCAAATATTTTCAACACCCCTTGTCATTTAAATAAATGGAAGAAGTCATGTCATCTTCTCTCCAGGGTTTTGTGATGAAAAGAATTTGAATTCATGGAGATCATAAATGCAAGGTGGAAGTTTGTGAAAGTCATTTCATTCCCTCTCATTCAACTTTCAGAAAGTTTCAAATTTCACTCAATTTCACACAATAAATCACACAACAAACAATCAATCAATCAAAACTATTTATTTATTATAACATTCCAAAATTTAGAATTTTGGGATGTTACACTCCATAAAGAAATATAAGAGTGTTTAGATCACTAAGGTAGTAATCTAAACGTTCTTATATTTCTTTACAGAGGGAGTACTTCGCTGCTATCTTTTGATATAGTACATGTATATGTTTTTCCTTGGTGTAAAAATTGCGGACTTGTGTTCCTAGCTAAAGTCATGCTTCTGAGTTTCTCTATGGCATCCCTCTTTGCAGCGCCTGGTGGAGGAGTAATCCAGGGTACTGCCAGTGAAGCAGTTCTTGTTGTACTATTGGCTGCACGAGATAGAACTTTAAAGAAGCATGGGAAAAAATCCCTTGAAAAATTAGTAGTTTATGCATCTGATCAGACACATTCTGCTCTGCAAAAGGCATGCCAGGTATCCAGATATTATCCAACCAAAGTCCCACTAGAATGTTTTCCAGTTATTTCTTATGAATAAATTACCTGTCTTTTCTGTTCTTCAGGTTTGAAGTTATTTCAAAGAATTACAATTAGGTAGTTATATAAATATGCATTATGTTCATGTACTTTTTATTTTATTTTCTGTTGACCTGAGGTAACATTCTTTTGTTGAAGATTGCAGGAATTTTCCCAGAGAACTTCAGAGTTGTCAAAGCTGACTGTAGTAAGAACTATGCTGTTGCACCTGAAGCAGTGACAGAGGCCATTTCCGTTGACTTGTCATCTGGTTTGATACCATTCTTCATCTGTGCAACAGTAAGCAATAAGCCATGCTTTCTTCGTATGCAAACTTCTTTGAATTAGATAATGGAGAATTTGTATGTGAATTTCAACATTGATATTGCTAGAGATATATGCATTGTTGTTTCCCATTTGTATTAGGATACCTACGTATCTCCTCTCTAGTACATGTATATATACTGGCCTTGAGCGCATGGAACAGATCAAGTTGCTTACATCTCAACATGATTTACTATACTATTTTAATGAACTACTTAAGTTAATATATACTCCCTCCGTTCACAAATATAAGATGTTTTGTATATTTTCAATACGGACTATATACAAACTGAAATGAGTGAACAAACACACTAAAACGTGTCTATATACATCCGATTCAGAAAAAAGTTAGAACATCTTATATTTACGAACGGAGGGAGTAGTTACTAAAAATTTGAAATCCTGATATTAGACCAGCGTCTGTTTATCCTATTGGTCATGTAAGTAATGTTGAATAATGTAGTTCGCGATGCAAGTTTCTGACAATGGGAAAATATTACATGGAAAGGTTCCTCAAGTTGTAAATTCCATGATAATAAGCAGTAGTACAGGTTTCAATTCAACCTCAAATAACTTGTAGTTCTACGAGAGTGATTCAATCTCATCTACAAGATAAAAAAGACAAAATGCACTACTGGTATCCATTGCATGGTCACTAAGCAGTTGTCTTTTTTGTGTCTCATAAATGAGATTGAATTTGATCCTTACGTTTTGCACTGGATATAGGACATCCCTTTTCTATAACTACTGATTATGTATGAAGTTTTTGGAACTTCTATACCATATTGTCCCAGGATTGCAACCAGGATACCCTGATCATATAAGCCATTGTAACAGATATGAACATTATAGTGTTTGCAATATACGAACTGCTCCCACACAGAATCAGGTTTGCAGTTATTTCCACCCGAAAGATATTGCCTTAAAGGCTTAAAACCATACAATGGCAAATCTAAGCTGACAATAAAATAAAATCTGAACTCTTCATTCCCAGTCGGATACTCTTAAGGCCTTGTTCGGTTGACAGGGAATTGGAGGGGGTTGGTAGGGATTGAGGGGGATTAAATCCTCTACAAGTCAAAATCCCCTTAAATCCTCTCCAATCCCTTTGAGAAGGGGTGTAACTGAACAAAGGCCTAAAGGCAGTGGTGCCAGTTTGTTTACATTAGATAATTCCAACACCACTTACTGGTGTGGTATGTGTCCAGTGTATTTGTTAGCTGTGTAGTTTCCCCTTTACATAGGCTTCTATTTGCATATGTAGTGGTTACTTTAATGATGACCTAACAACAAGAACAACAACAAAGCCTTTAGTCCCAAACAAGTTGGGGTAGGCTAGAGGTGAAACCCATAAGATCTCACGACCAACTAAAGGCAGTGGTGCCAGTTTGTTCACATTAGATAATTCCAACACCACCTACTGGTGTGGTATGTGTCCAGTGTATTTGTTAGCTGTGTAGTTTCCCCTTTACATAGGCTTCTATTTGCACATGTACTGGTTACTTTAACGATGACCTATGACCAAGAAAACGGGATTATCATGCAACACATGATCTAGTCTTAGAGGCAAGACTAGGAACCTATTTTTGTGTTTATGTTTCCACACACATGCTTATGAGTTTTCCTCTAAATCTCACATTCAAGAACCATGGCAATTATAGCACAGAAATAAATATTAATTATAAATGTGGAAGTAAATAATAATATTTATTATTGCCTATAGGGCATATTCCGAACACATGCGGGAGGCAAATCTCCGACCATGCGATTTTGCATTGGGTGCCGGTGACCACGTCGGTGCTGGCCCAGAAGAACCGACAGCGCAGCAGGCATCCCTTCCGGAAGTTGCAGCCTTGCAGGGCAGCCATGGCGTAGGACGGGAGGGCGGAGAGCACCGCGTTTAGAAGCACCCCCCTTGTCGCCGAAGTTGAAGCCCTCGTTTTGACGTGGAGGTTCTCAACGAACCCTTCCAGGATCATGCTCGCTGGTGAAGATCACCAGGCTCCAATACTAAACTAGTATGATCCTTAAATGTGTTTGAAAATTGCCGGATTGCTTGATGGGGGCTATCATTCTAGCCATGGCGCTCCAGAGCAGAGGTGATAGAATAGGTAACTGCATAACGCTGTAACAGAACAGTAGGAAGATATATATTTGGGTTTCTTGCTGACATTTGTTAGATAGACAGCCAATGCTTTACCACAAAATTAAGGAACTACCAACTTGTGTACCAGGAAACTAATTATATGCAAGTGATCAGTAAAATCCCTACTTGCTAAAGGTAAGTAAGATACTTATCCCCTGGGTAACTGGGATCCTTATCTCTAACCACTCTTTGTAACATGATGGTGTTCTCCGATGTGTAATAAGCTTATCTTTTTATCTGGTAACACATATTTTTGCTCCTTATTTACTTTCTAAGGAAAGCTCTTATTTGTTTCAGGTAGGCACAACATCTTCATCGGCCGTGGACCCCTTGCCTGAACTAGGACACATAGCACAGGTGTTTAGGCCCATTGGTTGTGATAATTAGGAAATTATATTTGTATAATGAAGTAATATAATCAGTCTGTATTTGATACTTTCTCTTGCTATATTTTCTATAAGTATTTTCCAAAAATTTGACGATCTTCTGCCAGGCAGGAATAGAAAACAACACAGTTGTGTTGGTGCTAGTTCGAACCTAGTTATGTCCACTTCTGAGGAACAAGTCTGCAAATTGATGGGTAGTAACTGGTAGCTGGTAGGTTAACAGTGTTTCACAGAAATTTTATATGGGACCAGAACTTTGAAAAATAATCCTTGTAAATTGATTTTTTTGTCCATATGTTAATCCCAATCAATCTAAACTTGCAGTAGAGCTAGAACTAGGTATTTATCAGCTCTCTAGTGGGAACCTGATACTGTCCTATGTCTGGGATTTTTCTGGAGCATGTTTTTGGGATGTTGGTTGCACCCCCACTGTTATTAGCAACCTTGTTTTTGTATATGACTTGTGCAAATTGTACATATTGTTATTCATGAATGTACTTTCACTAATTATTTCTGTTTATGATTTTTGTTAGGGCCATGACATGTGGTTCCACATTGATGCTGCATACGCTGGAAGTGCTTGTATATGCCCAGAGTATCGACATCACCTTGATGGAGTGGAAAAGGCTGATTCATTCAATATGAATGCACACAAATGGTTCCTCACAAACTTCGACTGTTCTTTGCTATGGGTTAAAGTAAGCCATGTGATACTGTTCCAATTGGGATAACATGATTTGCGCTTCTAAATAATCTCAGGTTTCTTGTTTTTTCTAAGTATATCAATATTGATATTGCACAAACTGACATCACACATAACGAACAGGACAGGAGTTATCTTGTAGAAGCATTGTCTACAAATCCAGAGTTTCTTAAGAATAAGGTTAAGAACTCCTTCCCTTTCTATGTTTTTCTCTTAGAGATTTTCATCATTTCATGGAAGTGGATTTTAATCTACTTTCTGAACTGAATTCTGGATACTTGTTCGTTTATCTTTTTTTCTCGTACATGCATCAAAGCGCATGTCTTTTTGTATTAGGAAAAGTGTCGAAACGATGTGCATCTTATACAACTCAAAGGGACAAAAAAAAACTAAATTTAACAAAGAACGAAACCTAAGTAAAGAAACGGAGAAACCGAATGAAACAAGCCAAGAAACAAAAAACTGTACAACTGCCTACTGCTGCTGTTACAGTGGTCACGCCGTCAAGCGTCTTGAGACAATCTCCTTAGGCTTAGGGACTTTGCACCAGTGTCTGATCCCCAGTTTCCAAATCCCAGTGGTAACCCGCTGGTTATCACTGGACATGTTTGCTACCGGGAGCTATTTTTCCTAGTGGAGTAAAATGCACTGGAGGTTCTATAAGTATGAAAAAGCACATCTAAGTCCTAAAAGTGGATAAGCGGTATGCACATGTAAGTCCTAAAAGTGGATAAGTGGTAGCCACCACCTGTCCAATGGAATATCTCACCCAAGCAGCAGCAGCGCGCGCTCACCGTTGCTGTCACGGCCGCGAGCTACCCCTAAGTACTGGTCACCCTGGCCAGTGTGCCCCTGTCCACCGGCCAATGTGCGTAACAGTCTACTCCTTGATCGATTCCCACCTCTGCACATTCCTATGCATATCAATTCTCTCACGCTTGGGCATTGGCGTGCTCTTGCACCATCGTGAAGCTCTCGTGAAGGTGCTGGGTGGTACGGCAAGCTGCTGGTTGACTGCACCCGCAAGACCGCTGAAACCACCGGCAACATCTGGAACCACTGGAAGTATTACACACACCTGAGATGGATTGTCCAGATGGATTCTGCTCGGAGGAATAGAGCAAGCATGAGAGTCAGGCTACGTAGTCTCAGAGGTTCCAAATGTTGCTCACTGGGAGGTTCCAAACAAGAGCTATTAACCTCTGTGGCATCCTGTCTAGTTCGAACACCTCGCTTAGAGTGTCCGAATGCACATAGTATCACCGGTGCAACTCTCTGAACTCACTTGGAGGGACAAACAACTAACACTTGGTGGCTCCAATCAGGAAAAAACACAAAGAAGATTAAGAATGGAACTTTTGAGATTTGATTGAGTTTTTTAAGGTTTGAGTTTGAGCACTTAGCAAGAATTTCTTCTCCTCACTGGGGTCAAGATTCCCATTTTGATAGTATTGGCATATTTATGACTCAAAGTGATCCTGGATCACAAAAGTCTAAAGAGTCCATAATCATGCTAATTTCTTTGCAAAGATTTTAAGGGGTCGAAAACCATTTTCCAACTAGCATCTTTTAGGACTTCAGCTGATCATCACTAGAGTAAATTATTTTTTGTCCTGAAATATCAAAAGCCACTATGGTGGCCTAGATGCACTTTCAGATGGGAATCGCCCAGGGTAGGGCCAAAGTGTTGGGTGATACTATTCCTGGAGAGTAAACCCCATCCTCGTGTACGAGTGTGCGGTTGGCCACTTTTTCCCAAACCACGATGTAACAAAGTGTTTCTTTTCAAACAATGGTATGCAAAGCATTTGAGTATTCAGTCCACGAAGAAAAATTATCCCCTGCAGTTTTAATTGATTGACTTGACAAACTGAAAAATATATTTTCAAGAGAACAAAAAGATTGTGTCGAAAGAACAATGGCATGGTCTGTATGCCTGCAATGTGATCAAAAGAATTACGTGTAAAAGCTCATTACCGAGTTTCTACATTTGGAAATAAGTCAGCTTTGATGAGTTCACGTAAAATTATGTTTCGTTTGTGACATAACAACTGTTTTACATTTTCAGGCTTCCCAAGCAAATTCTGTTGTTGATTTCAAGGATTGGCAAATTCCACTTGGTCGTCGTTTTAGGTGAAATCCTTTTGGCAACTTTGATAACCACCATTTGTCAAATGTACTGTTTTTCTTTTACAAATTTAATAGTTCGGTACTTCCAATTTTGATAAGGAATTAATTTTCCCATACTTATATGTATTTGTTATTTGTGCTATAATTCTTTTTTCCATAGAGAAATATATAGAGAACCCAGCATTCAAGGCATGTCAGCTAGGTCCTATAAGCATGAAAATCTGGTCACACATACACTCTGTTTTCCAAAAAGAATAGACCCTAAAAATATATATTCTAATTTTAAAGGCCCAGCCGCTCACAGCTTACCACAACGTCAGTGTTGTACGTGTCTACCGGTTGCTGCTCGGCTACGTCTATTGCCCACTCTGGATGCCAGTCTTCCCCGGCTTAGATACTTATGAGCCCCCAGGCTTCTTCGAATTCGAAGATATAATTTTGAGGGTATTGTTGAAAAATAGCGCCTGTTTGGCATCAGTCAACGCACCATGTGTTGTTTTCTATCGAATATTTTGTCCAAGGTAGGTTAAAGTTGGACTCTGAGTCATACGGTGTGTAGAGTGTAGACAGGGTATGGAGTTGTGTCCTTGTAAGACACTTGTATCCTAGGCCTCCTATATCATGTGGGGGTAGACACCTATATCATGTGGGGTAGACACACGATGTAACCTATGCCAACATAATAACACAGACACACAGGGGGAGCCAGCGGCGTGTGCCCACGCAAGGGCGGCCAGGGTGCAGTATTGCGTCAGTATCATGGGGATGTAGCCGAGTTCGGTGAACCTTGTTAACAAATCCCGGTGTCATGCCTCATGTGATTGCTTGGTCCTCGGTAAGATCGACTGCATACCTCGGTTTTTAATTTTAAGAAGTGGTATCAGAGCGAGGTTGCACAAAAATCTGCGGGAAGCGGTCGTAATACCGGACGAAGTCGTCGGTGAGTTGCGATCCAGAAGCAGACGTTGGTCGTATTGTATTCTTTACTGAAGCAATCAAGAGGAGCAGGTCGATTGCTTGATCATGGCGGTGGTGGAATCATGTAGCAGCAGGTGTTCTCAGTATCTGAAAGCCAACGAGATCGATCAAAGCGGCTGCGGCGTAAAACGCACACTCCAGCGCGTGGTGTGGCAGTGTGGAAGGGCCAGGCCCACAGGCCCGAGCTGCATGCGAGGTCTAGGCAGCATGGAAAGCGCGCGTGGCCCAAGCACGGGAGCAAGAGAACACAACCCATGCGAGCTAAGGCAGCAGGCTGATTGGCTTCAAGACAAGACAAGCACGTGAGAGGCTGCTTAGGCACGAGATTTGTTGGAAAAAGGACTGCCAAGGCTAAGCCCAGGTGTCCGGTCTTCGGTTTGCTCTGTCCGGTCTTTTCAGTCTTCCGTAATTGACGACCGAAATTATGTCGGTCTTCTCGGTTCTCCACTATTCGGTCTTCGGTCTTTATAGGATGGTATTCGGTTCCGACCAAACAGACCAAATTTTATGCTACAACTCAGACCATGTACATTATAGTACTAGTACAAGTGTATGCAAGCAGAATTCAGACAACAGCTATGTGTAACAGGTGTGTGCAACCAGAATTCAGAGTTCAGGTAACATGTGTATATAGTAGGTGTATGTAACCAGAATTGTGCCATAAACATCCAGAGCAGGCAAGGGATTGTGCTAATTGTGCCATAAATATCCAGAGAGTTGTGTTAATTCGGTCTACCTGGTTTATTCAGTCATCGAGAGATGAAGACCGATCCGACCGGTCTTTATGGGTTCGGTCTCTGTCTTTACAGGTCCGGTCTTTGGTTTTTATGCCCGGGCTTAGCTAGGGCCATGTGTGTGTGCAGGAGCAGTTTGGCTGGATCAACTTTGGTCTTTTTCTGCTACAAGGTGCATGGAGAAGCTACAACAACAAATAGAAAATGGAGAAGCTACAACAACAAATAGAAACAATAAAATAATATGTGCAACTTGCATGAAAGTTTTTTTTTTCTGGGTCAATTTGCTGAGAGAGCTTGAAACAGGTGACAGGCTACCGAGGCGCGCGGAGAACCATATCATGAGGACCATGTTCTGTAGGGGCATCGAGCGATGCATGAATATGTTGGCTGACACGATGTGGGGTGAAGCATGGTTGCAGTGGCACAAGTTCGGCTGCGGTCAAACACATAAGGCGGATGGCCTGAATAGTCTAGCGGATTAACAGGATGTCGGTTGGAATAGAAGACGGTGGTGATATCGGCGACAATGACATAGGAGCATGATGTTGATTGTAGCCGACTTCTGGGCGTGGAAAAAGAGCGCCGGCCCGAGGACTTGTGTGCTTCGACATGGCGAGTGTGAGGGGTTGGTTCAAACATCAGAGCTTGGAGTTGACGGTGATGCAAGGGTGGACTGGTCATTCACCATGGCGTCATGTTGAAGGTGGAGCTGGAGTCTGAGGGAAGACTTCAGTCGGCGCTGAGGAGGGGATACAACGTAAATAGACGGAGAGTCAAAGCCTATTTCAGTGAGAAGCGAGTGACTTATTGTTCGGGCTGGAGCATAGTGGTCTAAAGGATGCGTGAACCTCGGCATCGGTCGGTGATGATCGGTGGTTCTCTGCAGTGGGGGTTGAGGTGGTGTGGGCTAGCTACTTGGGAGACTTCGACCGAGACAGCAGAGGCTCCACGCGGTGATAGTGGCGAGGCGTGCGGCAAGCGCGGGACATGACGACATGCCAAGCCATTGTTAGTCAGACAAAGTGTGCAGAGGGTGTCAAAGTGTGCAGAGGGTGTTGAAGCAGCATTGGCCTTACCAAATTCAAGTTGGTGATTCAGTCTATCGGTACCAGGAGATGGATGCGAGTTGACCATGGAGAATCCAAGAAAGTGGCGGAAATTATGAAATGTCAAAAGCTTGAAGAGCATATGGCCGTATATTCCGTGGTGTTCAGTGCACATGACAAAGTGCGGATGACAAGTACAGGAGGCGGATTGCTATAGTTTGGGTATATAAAAGACTATCCAGAAAAGAAGGTGAGACGACTGCGAGGATGTTGAGTTTTAGTAACTCTTATATGTGGTTCAGTATTTTAGGTGTCCACTTTTATGCAGATCTGCAATTAGTGTGTGATGGCGTTGAGTGGATACTCTAAAAGTTGGGAGCGAAAACTAGAGTAAAGAGGAACTCAATTTCTCTCGAGTGTTGACTGTGGTCAAGAAAAGAAGAGACTATAGTTGTAGTCACGTGGAGTCTGGGAGTAGCAGCGGTACTCATGGGATAAGCTCTAGTCCAATGTACATTGAAGATTGATACATACACGAAATCAAGGTGGCGAGAATATTCGCCAAGGTAGAGTTTGTTGGAGTATCGAATATTTTTTACAACGGTTGGACTCTGAGTCATACGGTGTGTAGTCAGAGTATGGAGTCATGTCCTTGTAGGACACTTGTATCATAGACCTACTATATAATGTAGGGGTAGACACACAGTGTAATCTATCTATATCTATACCTAGTAATAAAGAGGGGACTGTTTCTGCCTGTCCGTTGCGCATTTTGCAGAAAATCTCCTGAATTTTCAGGGAATCAACCCGCGGTCCACCCTTAAGTGACAGAAAAACGTTATTTTTTCATAAATGATAAGTGTCACATGTCAGGTGCGTGGCACTCCGGCCCTGACGTTTTATGACAATTCTAGTCATGGCAAGGATGGAAAATTCCAGTGACACGACAAGTTTCTGTCAAAAAGAAACTGAAGCACAAAAGTTGCCATCCTCGCGTCATTAAACTTGTCATAAAAAACGTTGAGAGTTGACATGTGCTTGTACCTGACGTGTGGCACTTATTAGGGTCCTTTTTTATTTTTACAAAACCCCCTGCCTTCTCTAGTAATTAACCAACAGTCCACCTTTAGTTGACAAGAATTAAAGTGAAAATCCCTTGATATTTGGGTTAATCAACCTGCAGTCCATCTACAACAAATGCTTTTAAAAAATATTCATATCTTTTAAACCCTAACTCCAATTTTAACATGTTATGTATGAACTTTGGTTAGAAAAATATGTAGAATCTAAATATGATGTTATGTTACCTGTTAACCATTTTTGCTTTTTAGGGTGCAACCTTAATCAATAGCGCATGATCTGTCTTTTTTCATACCGGCGCCAATCTGGATTGCAAATGAACACCTCAACAAAACCAAATTGGAGACGAAAGAAACCATCAATAATCACGCATGCACGCCACGGCAAAACTTCACAGGGGGAATAAGAAAACAGATTTCTCATCTTATGCTGAGAGAGAGCGACGCCTTAGGATTGACCACATTCAAACGTGTTGTGGTTGTGTGAGCACGGCGGACACCGTCGGCGAGGGTGGGGAGGATAAATGGCAACACATATGGGATACCATGGTCAAATAAAGGACCTGGACCTATTGGGATCTTGAGTCATGGTTATTGGGTTAGGGGCATGTGGTATTTTTTTTCTCCCGTTGCAACGCATGAGCTCTTTTGCTAGTGCCAACATCATAGCATATGGACGCAGGGAGAGCCGCCGACATGTGCAGGGTTCCCTGGTGGCTGGGATGCGTCATTGGTATCATGGGGTGGAGCGCACATAGTCAGCCCCTGGGGTGTAGCCAAGCTTGGTGAACCTTGTTAACAAATCTCGGTGTCGTGCCTCGTGTGATTGCTCAGTAGATCGAATGCGTACCTCAGATTAATTTAACACCACGTAGGCAAGTCATAGCTGGGTAGGACCTGCGATGAACTACTTATCCACATTTAGGACCTAGATATGCATTCTCATACTTACGGGACCCAACTGACACAACTCAAATACTTTCAGGACCTCCGATACCTCTTACTCTAATCTATGCAAATGGAATTGAAATAATTAGACAGCTTATCCAATTACTTTCTCATTGGTACCCATGGTATTGATGTCATTGGATTGAGTTGCCATACATGATCTTTTCCCTGACCAAGCCATTTATTTTGGTGACTAAAATAATTCAAGAAATTCATAACTAGCGTGACATGGATGCATTCAAATGATTAAGAACCCAACTTGTTCACCAAGCAGTCAAATATGGCTATATTATCAAAAGAACATGAACCAATATGGCTATTACAGAAAGAAGAATCTTACAATTAATGTTGTTCAGCACCATATATCAATATAGTTGACCTCTGACTTTCTAAATGCAGTCACTATGACAGTATGAGTCGTCACAGTATTGTTGAGGTTATATGTGGTAGTTCCTTCTATGACAATTAAATTGATTTCTCTTACCAAGTGGAACCTTTCTTTTAGATCACTCAAGCTATGGATGGTCTTGAGGCTTTATGGCGTGGAAAATCTGCAGAGTTATATCAGAAAGCACATACAATTGGCTGAACATTTTGAACAACTTGTACTATCTGACTCAAGATTTGAGGTAAAAGAAGAAATGAACCAATTAATATATATTTAATGAGATTATTAAACTCTCTCGCTGTAGTTTAAAGGCACATTATAGTTTATTCTTCAGTTGGAAATCTTTATTTTACAAATTTCTTATTTACTTCATTAATTCAGGTTGTGACTCCGAGACTTTTTTCCCTTGTTTGTTTCCGCCTTCTGCCCCCAACTTCTGAGTATGAGGGTGGTCGTCAACTTAACTATGACCTAATGGATGCCGCTAACTCAAGTGGGAAGATCTTCATCTCACATACGGTTGGTTATTAGCAGATCTGTCGATGATCTGGATATCTATTCATGAAGCATAATCCACTGATTTCCTTTATGGTTCCTATTTCAACAGGTTCTTGCTGGCAAATTTGTCTTGAGATTTGCGGTTGGAGCACCGCTGACAGAGGAGCAACATGTGGATGCCGCTTGGAAGCTCTTGCAAGATGAGGCCACCAAGCTCTCAGGAAGTGCTTAGGTTATTATAATGGCAATTGCTCATTGATTAAGCTGTACTGTTCATGACTATTAGGCCGCGCTTGGTATGGTTGTAATTCGATACAGGTGTATTTAACTTCCGGGTGTAACTTACCGGTCTAGAGCTATTTTCAGCTCGAAACCAAAACGACCGGCGGAGACCTGTATATTTTACGAGGGTATTCAGATGGAAAACGAGAATCCAAACAGGGCCTTATCATGATAAGCTTTTACAGCTGCTCAAACAGTTTTTGAAAGAAGCTTGGACAGTTGAAATACGAAACTACTATATGCATACTATCATTCCTTGTCATGTAAATTCCAATGCTCTATTGAACTTTCATTCCATGCGCCAACAGCTTGATTTGGCGTATTGGATAGGAATCAGACAGGAAAATCCTTGGAATAATATTAACCCCCATATTAGTCCGAAACTGAGCACATTAGTTTGACCTGGGAGCAGTTATTGCGATAGTCCAGCTACCTAACCACCCTAAAATCGACCAAATTCAAATTTTGGTTTATAACTTATTGTTGTGGTAGAGGAGGATCATTACGTTGTGTGTCAATGGCATGTAGAAGATAGCATGATATACATTCGACTCTGACGCAAAATGGGGTTCTATGTTTCTTGACGCATCTGCGGAGCAGAACATGTCACATATATTTGACAAGCATCGTCCATGGAATATTTGATTTGATGGGCACCTGTGTTTCTTTACGTTCATGTGCTGGTTTAAACAATGTTGGCTATATGCATATTCCAGAAAAGGGTGCGGGTTTAGAGAATGTTGGCTCAAACTGTAGAATGTAAAACCTTATAGATCGCTAAACATATTTTGTTTGGAGGGATATTGATGTTTTTTTAAAGAAAAGGTAGATCTTGTTCTACCTTATGCATTCAAAACCGCCGGAGCACGAATGACCAAGGTCATTTTACATGAAGGCGATGTAAGCGCTGCCCTGAGTGTGCAGCAGGCCATCGCCAAGCCTGAAGGGAAACAGGAAGAAGAGAAGAAGGAAAAAAAAGGTGTGTGTGTGTGTGTGGGGGGGGGTTCTGCAAATTAGACTTGGGTCATTACATTAGCCCCAAGTAGTTAGAAGTTCCTTTGCATTCTTTGCTGGTGCTCGCAGTCTCCAGAGCATGAAAAGTTCCGCAATCTCGTTAAGAACCTTCCTGCCCGTCCAGAGGTTGTTATGGAAGACTTGTGCATTCCTGGCATGCCAAAGTGCCACTGTGCATGTTGCGAAGAAGATGTTCCAAAGCGCGCCATATGCCTCCCGCGCCACTACAGAAGCCAGGAAGTCTTTTGCAGTTGTGGTGGAGGTTGCAGGTTCCAGAAGGTCGGCTTTGGCCCACACGACTTGGGCAAGCTTGCATCTGAGTAGGATATGATGCATGGTCTCAGCTGCTGGGCATAGATCACATCCGTTGTGTTTGACAAGCCTTGTCCATTGCTTCCTCGGCATGTTGTCTCTCGTATTGTGCCTGTCTCTAAGAGGAAGATGCGGTGTCGTTTGGGTATGATTCTGTCCCAGACGAAGGGAGCCGATGGGCAGTCCATCCCTTTGAAGGTTAGCAGCTTATAAAAGTATGTCGCTGATATCTTTTTGTCAAAAGCCACTGGCCGTCTGGTGTCTGATCTATCAGCATTCAGTGAGATATTGCTTAGCAAGCCGTTGAGTGCCTCCAGCTCTTGCAGCGTCGTGTGGGAGAGATTGGGGTGTAGTTGCATCATCCAGTGACCATTGGAGTACTGGGAGACGACAGTGCAAAGCTTTGATGTGGAGAAGGTGAAAAGGGTCGGAAAAGAGTGGATGAGCCGGCCACCTTCCATCCAAAGATCAAACCAGAATGAAATTTTTGTGCCATCTCCAAGTTCACATCTTGTAGACTGTAGAACTAGCTGGAGAGAAGACTTGAGGCAGCGCCAGATTCCAGTGTCGGTACTGTGCACTGTGATGGGTATTGTCTATCACAAGACAATACCCATCACAGTGCACAGTACCGGGATATTGATGTTTCGGGATCAATATCCAATCCAAACACATTTCCCTTGCCGCAGTACACCAATATTGAGAGAAAACTTATCATCAGAAACAGGGATAGACTTTGCAGCAATTCCGAAGAAAGGGGTCACCGGTGTAACTCTGAATTATATCATCAAGCCAAGCAGGCTGAGTAGAGGAAATGTGATGGAACTCTGGCAATGTGTCACTGACAGTAGATGGCCTTCTGGACAGTGAATCAGCCGCACTATTTTCAACACCCTTCTTATATACAATGATGTATTGCAACCCTAGCAGCTTAGTCAGTGCTTTCTGCTGCCATCTAGTGTGCAGTCTTTGTTCAGATAAACAAGCTAGACTGTGCTGATTAGTTTTAATGATAAATTCAGAAAGCTGCAAGTACTGGCGCCAATGCTCAACTGCCAAGAGGATGGCCAAGTACTCCTTTTCATAGACTGATAAAGTTTGGTTTCTAGGCCCAAGGGCTTTTCTGACATAAGCAAGGGGGTGCCCATCTTGCATGAGTACTACTCCTATACCCACATCACAGGCATCGATTTCTACTACAAATGTCTTGGAAAAATCTGGAAGAGAAAGAACAGGGGCTGAAACTAATGCCTGTTTAAGGAGCACAAAGGCTTGTTGCTCATTATCTGTCTGGTGAAAAGGAACTCCCTTCTTTAGAAGGTTTGTTAAGGGCTTGCTCAACATGCCATAGTGAGAAATGAATTTCCTGTAATACCTGGCAAGACCTAAAAATCCTCCAACTTCCTTAGCAAAGACAGGCACTGGCCACTCCTTTATAGCAGAATTCTTAGAGGGATCAGTAGCAACTCCTTGACCACTTATTATATGCCCCAGGTAACCAGTTTGAGTTTGGGAAAATGCACATTTGGACAGCTTGACCAACCACTGATGTTTGAGTAACAGTTGTAGCACTTCTGCCAGATGTTGTAAGTGTTGTGCATAGGAAACAATGAAAACCAGGATATCATCAAAGAAGATCACTGCATATTTTCTGAGACAAGGAGACAAGGTGTCATTCATAGCAAAAAGAAAAGTGTTAGGTCCTCCAGTTAAACCAAATGACAGAACCAGGAACTCAAAATGGCCAATGTGAGTTTGAAAAGTAGTTTTATGCTCTTCTCCAGGAGCCAGCCTGATTTGGTGATAACTAGCTCTGAGATCTAACTCGGGAAACCAACTGGAGCCTGCCAATTCATCCAACAATTCATCAATAACTTGTATTGGATACTTGCTTTTAACAGTGATAGTATTCAACTGCCTATAGTCAAACACAGGTCTCCAGGTCGTCCTTCTTCTATACTAAGATCATGGGAGGGGACAAAAGCATTGTTGCTATGTCTAATCATCCCAGCTGCAAGCATTTCTTGAACTTGTTTTTCCATCTAATCCTTTAGGGCAGGAGAAATCATGTAGGGTCAGATGGAAACAGGTTGAGCTCCAGGGATTAAGGGAATGGTGTGATCATACTTTCTTCTGGGAGGAAGGCCAATAAGAGCTGCAAAAACAAGAGCAAACTTATCCAATAATTCCTTTGTCGGTGTACTAAGATCTGGGTCCTCAGTACCCCAGACTTGTGCACAGGCAGTAGCAGCCTTCCCGACGGCAAGGCTTGCCGGGGGCAATTAAGAACAAGATCAAGACCAGTTGACAAGATGCGAAGAAGACACCCAAGCCAGAGATTAGAAGTACAGAAGATCAAGCTTGGGGTTGCCGACAAGTTAGTGAAGACCCGGCAAGCTCCGGGCCCAACAAGTTTCCACTGCCTTACCACCGCTCCACCTCATCGACCAGCTTGTCACTTGTCGTATAGGTGTCGAGCGGGCAAGCAGTTAGGTGAGCTTTGCCTGGGCACGTGGCAGCTCGCCGCCGAAGACGCAACTTTAATGACACCAGTTCCAGGATTGTGTCAAGGAAATATGAGGTAGATGGGCGATCGACACAGAAGGAGAGACAACTCTTGCCGGGGAGCTCCATCAACATGACACCTAATGGCGCATTTAATGCGTTTGTCCTAACCCGTCAGAGTTAGGTATTTTTCACTATAGCCACTATTTGCCTTATGTAATTACCATTTTGCCACTATGGTGACCCCTTTCTTTATAAAAGGAGGCCCATGTCTACCTTTACAAAGGTCGACACTTTGCTCAATTACACGCGTAGCTGCACTTCCCGCGCAACCTTGCCGACAAGTAGCGCTCCTTGTACTTGTGCTCACACACTCAATACAACAAAGCAGGAGTAGGGTTTTACGCTTCACAACGGCCCGAACCTAGGTAAACTTGTGCGTTCTGCTAATTCTGCTCTTTGTGCTTGCTTATCTCCCCAGTCGAACCGCAAAGGGGCCTTTACTGGTCCCATACTATGCATGACATCTTTGGCGCGCCAGGCAGGGAGATCACTTGCGTGAACCTGATCTAGCAGTTAGCGCGTCAGCTTCATCATCTTCATCATCATGGCTCCCAAGAAGAAGGGCGCCATAGCGGTCAGTCCTTCTACGTCCAAGTTGTCGACACCCATGCAAATGGGTGACGGCACGGGCGCCACGGAGGAGGCGGAGGTCACAAGCAGTTTCCGCGATGTTCTGGCGATCAGAGCCAGGTGAGCGACATCGTCCGCGACAACCCACATGCAACCAGGTCCAAGGACGAAGCCATGTTGCCTGCGGGTGGCATGGCGAACTCCAAGGACGCACGACGCCCTCAAAGTCACCCATGTCGGCGCACACATCACGACCATCTCAGGTCACGCGCGATGAGCAGCGCCATGACGTCGGCGGCTCCGAGCGTCCCCATGGAAAAGCCCCTATGCATATTCTCAGGATGTGCAGGGCCAACATGCACGAAAATATGCTGGCGAAAACAGGCCACGGTCGCAAGTTCGAGACGGAGCTCCTTCCATGTCTGTTGGAAGCAAGAACACCTCTCGTTCCTCACACCTTTCCATGCTGTCAACTGAAGGAAATATGCCCTAGAGGCAATAATAAAGTTATTATTTATTTCCTTATTTCATGATAAATGTTTATTATTCATGCTAGAATTGTATTAACCGGAAACATGATACATGTGTGAATACATAGACAAACATATAGTCACTAGTATGCCTCTACTTGACTAGCTCATTAATCAAAGATGGTTATGTTTCCTAACCATAGACATGTGTTGTTATTTGATTAATGGGATCACATCATTAGGAGAATGATGTGATTGACATGACCCATTCCGTTAGCCTAGCACTTGATCGTTTAGTATGTTGCTATTGCTTTCTTCATGACTTATACATGTTCCTATGACTATGAGATTATGCAACTCCCGTTTACTGGAGGAACACTTTTGGGGCTACCAAACGTCACAACGTAACTGGGTGATTATAAAGGAGTACTACAGGTGTCTCCAAAGGTACATGTTGGGTTGGCGTATTTCGAGATTAGAATTTGTCACTCCGATTGTCGGAGAGGTATCTCTGGGCCCTCTCGGTAATACACATCACTTAAGCCTTGCAAGCATTGCAACTAATGAGTTAGTTGTGGGATGATGTATTACGTAACGAGTAAAGAGACTTGCCGGTAACGAGATTGAACTAGGTATTGGATACCGACGATCGAATCTCGGGCAAGTAACATACCGATGACAAAGGGAACAACGTATGTTGTTATGCGGTTTGACCGATAAAGATCTTCGTAGAATATGTAGGAGCCAATATGAGCATCCAGGTTCCGCTATTGGTTATTGACCGAGAATAGTTCTAGGTCATTTCTACATAGTTCTCGAACCCGTAGGGTCCGCACGCTTAAGGTTTCGATGATAGTTATATTATGAGTTTATGAGTTTTGATGTACCGAAGGAGTTCGGAGTCCCGGATGAGATCGGGGACATGACGAGGAGTCTCGAAATGGTCGAGACGTAAAGATCGATATATTGGACGACTATATTTGGAGTTCGGAAAGGTTCCGAGTGACTCGGGTATTTTTCGGAGTACCGGAGAGTTACGGGAATTCGCCGTGGAGTATATGGGCCTTATTGGGCTTTAGGGAAAAGAGAGAGGAGAGGTTGGGCGCCCCCCCAAGGCCTAGTCCGAATTGGACTAGGGGGAGGGGCTGTGCCCCCTCCTTCCTTCTCTTCTCTTCCCCCTTTCCTTGACTCCTACTCCTACTACTTGGAAGGGGGGGAATCCTACTCCCGGTGGGAGTAGGACTCCTCCTTGGTGCGCCCCCTTCTAGGCCGGCCACCCCCTCCCTTGCTCCTTTATATACGGGGGTAGGGGGCACCCCATGACACACAAGTTGATCTACGGATCATTCCTTAGCCGTGTGCGGTGCCCCCCTCCACCATATTCCACCTCGGTCATATCGTCATGCGGAGTTTAGGCGAAGCCTGCGCCGATAGAACATCATCATCGTCACCACGCCGTCGTCTTGTGGAACTCATCCCGACACTTTGCTGGATCGAGTCCGGGATCGTCATCGAGCTGAGCGTGTGCTGAACTCGGAGGTGCCGTGCGTTCGGTACTTGGATCGGTCGGATCGTGAAGACGTCGACTACATCAACCGCGTTGTCATAACGCTTCGCTTCGGTCTCACGAGGGCGTGGACAATACTCTCCCCTCTCGTTGCTATGCCATCACCATGATCTTGCGTGTGCGTAGGAATTTTTTAAAATTACTCGTTCCCCAACAATGGCATCCGAGCCTGGTTTTATGCGTTGATGTTATATGCACGAGTAGAACACAAGTGAGTTGTGGGCGATACAAGTCATACTTGCTTACCAGCATGTCATACTTTGGTTCGGCGGTATTGTGAGATGAAGCGGCCCGGACCGACATTACGCGTGACGCTTCGCGAGACTGGTTTCACCGTTCGCGAGCACTCGTTGCTTAAAGGTGACCGGCGGGTGTCTGCTCTCTCACTTTAGTTGAACCGAGTGTGGCTACGCCCGGTCCTTGCGAAGGTTAAAACAACACCAACTTGACAAACTATCGTTGTGGTTTTGATGCGTAGGTAAGAACGGTTCTTGCTCAGCCCGTAGCAGCCACGTAAAATTTGCAACAACAAAGTAGAGGACGTCTAACTTGTTTTTGCAGGGCATGTTGTGATGTGATATGGTCAAGGCGTGATGCTATATTTTATTGTATGAGATGATCATGTTTTGTAACGAATTATCGGCAATGGCAGGAGCCATATGGTTGTCGCTTTATTGTATGAAATGCAAACGCCATGTAATTGCTTTATTTTATCACTAAGCGGTAGCGATAGTCGTAGAAGCAATAGTTGGCGAGACGACAACGATGCTGCGATGGAGATCAAGGTGTCGCGCCGGTGACGATGGTGATCACGACGGTGCTTGGAGATGGAGATCACAAGCACAAGATGATGATGGCCATATCATATCACTTATATTGATTGCATGTGATGTTTATCCTTTATGCATCTTATCTTGCTTTGATTGACGGTAGCATTATAAGATGATCTCTCACTAAATATCAAGAAGTGTTCTCCACGAGTATGCACCGTTGCGAAAGTTCTTCGTCTTTGAGACACCACGTGATGATCGGGTGTGATAGGCTCTACGTTCAAATACAACGGTGCAAAACAGTTGCACACGCGAATACTCAGGTCAAACTTGACGAGCCCAGCATATACAGATATGGCCTCGGAACACGGAGACCGAAAGGTCGAACGTGAATCATATAGTAGATATGATCAACATAGTGATGTTCACCATTGAAACTACTCCATCTCACGTGATGATCGGACATGGTTTAGTTGATTTGGATCACGTAATCACTTAGATGACTAGAGATGTCTGTCTAAGTGGGAGTTCTTAAGTAATATGATTAATTGAACTTTAATTTATCATGAACTTAGTCCTGGTAGTATTTTGCAAATTATGTTGTAGATCAATAGCTCGCGTTGTTGCTTCCCTATGTTTTTGCTTCCATGTGTTTTATATGTGTTCCTAGAAAATTGTATTGAAAATGTTAGTAGCAATGATGCGGATTGGATCCGTGATCTGAGGTTTATCCTCATTGCTGCCTGTAAGAATTATGTCCTTGATGCACCGCTAGGTGACAGACCTATTGCAGGAGCGGATGCGACGTTATGAGCGTTTGGCTAGCTCAATATGATGACTACTTGATAGTTTAGTGCACCATGCTTAACGGCTTAGAATCGGGACTTCAAAGGCGTTTTGAGCGTCATGGACCATATGAGATGTTCCAGGAATTGAAGTTAATATTTCAAGCAAATACCGAGTTGAGAGATATGAAGTCTCCAACAAGTTCTATAGCTAAAAGATGGAGGAGAATCGCTCAACTAGTGAGCATGTGCTCAGATTATGCAGGTACTTCAATCGCTTGAATCAAGTGGGAGTTAATCTTCCGATAAGATAGTGATTGACATAATTCTCTAGTCACCATCACTAAGTTACTAGAACTTCGTGATGAACTATAGTATGCAAGGGATGACGACAAAGATTCCCGAGCTCTTCGTGATGTTGAAAATCGACGAAGGTAGAAATCAAGAAAGAGCATCAAGTGTTGATGATTGACAAGACCACTAGTTTCAAGAAAAGGGCAAAGGGAAAGAAAGGGAAACTTCAAGTAGAATGGCAAACAAGTTGTCACTCCCGCGAAGAAGCCCAAAGCTGGAACAAAGCACGAAACTAAGTGCTTCTACTGCAAAGGAAATGGTCCTTTGGGCGGAAATGCCCTGCATATTTGGTGGATAAGAAGGATGGCAAAGTGAACAAGAGTATATTTGATATACAGGTTATTGATGTGTGCCTTACTAGTGTTTATAGTAGCCCCAGTATTTGATACTGTTCGGTTGCTAAGATTAGTAACTCAAAACAGGAGTTCTGAATAAGCAGAGACTAGTTGAAGGGAAGTGACGATGAGTGTTGGAAGTAGTTCCAAGATTGATATGATCATCATCGCACACTCCCTATACTCTCAGGATTAGTGTTGAACCTAAATAAATGTTATTTGGCGTTTGCGTTGAGCATGAATATGATTTGATCATGTTTATTGCAATACGGTTATTCATGTAAGTTAGAGAATAATTATTGTTACTGCTTACATGAATAAAACCTTCTATGGTCATACACCCAATGAAAATGGTTTGTTGGATCTCGATCGTGTGATACACATATTCATAATATTGAAACCAAAAGATGTAAAGTTAATAATGATAGTGCAACTTATTTGTGGCACTCGCAGTTTAGGTCATATTGGTGTAAAGCGCATGAAGAAACTCCATCTTGATGGGCTTTTGGAATCACTTGATTATGAATCATTTGATGCTTGCGAACCGTGCCTTTTGGGCAAGATGACTAAAACTCCGTTCTCGGAACAATGGAACGAGCTCTTGACTTGTTGGAAATAATACATACCGATGTATGCGATCCAATGAGTGTTGATGCTCGTGACAAGTATCATTATTTTCTGACCTTCACAGATGATTTGAGCAGATATGCGTATATCTTCTTGATGAAACATAAGTCTGAAATAGTTGAAAAGTTCAAAGAATTTTAGAGTGAAGTAGAAAATCATCGTAACAAGAAAATAAAGTTTCTGCGATCTGATCGTGGAGATGAATATTTGAGTTATGAGTTTGGTCTTCAATTAAAACAAAGTGGAATAGTTTCACAGCTCACGCCACCTGGAACACCACAACGTTATGGTGTGTCCGAACGTTGTAACCGTACTTTATTTTGATATGGTGCGATCTATGATGTATCTTACCGATTTACCACTATCGTTTTGGGGTTATGCATTAGAGACAGCTGCATTCACGTTTAATAGGGCACCATCTAAATTCGTTGAGATGACACCGTATGAACTATGGTTTAGCAGTAAACCTAAGCTGTCGTTTCTTAAAGCTTGGAGTTGCGATGCTTATATGAAAAGGTTTCAACCTGATAAGCTCGAACCCAAATCGAAAAAGTGTGTCTTCATAGAATACCCAAAGTTAACTATTAGGTACACCTTCTATCACAGATCCGAAGGCAAGTTATTCATTGCTAAGATGGATCCTTTCTAGAGAAGAAGTTTCTCTCGAAAGAAGTGAGTGGGAGGAAAATAGAGCTTGATAAGGTAATTGTACCTTCTCCCGAATTGGAAAGTAGTTCATCACAGAAATCAGTTCCAGTGATTCCTACACCAATTAGTGAGGAAGCTGATGATGATGATCATGAAACTTCAGATCAAGTTACTACAAAACCTCGTAGGTCTTCCAAAGTACAGTCCGCACCAGAGTGGTACGGTAATCCTGTTCTGGAAGTCATGCTACTAGACCATGATGAACCTACGAACTATGAGGAAGCGATGATGAGCCCAGATTCCGTGAAATGGCTTGAGGCCATAAAATCTGAGATAGGATCCATATATAAGAACAAAGTGTGGACTTTGGTTGACCTGCTCGATGATCAGCAAGTCAAGTTAAATAAATGGATCTTCAAGAGGAAGACGGACACTGATAGTAGTGTTACTATCTACAAAGCTCGACTTGTTGCAAAAGGTTTTCGACAAGTTCAAGGTGTTGAATACAATGAGATTTTCTCATTCGTAACGATGCTTAAGTCTGTCCAAATCATGTTAGCAATTGACACATTTTATGAAATTTGGCAAATGGATGTCAAAACTGCATTCTTGAATGGATTTCTAGAAGAAGAGTTGTATATGATGCAACAAGAAGGTTTTGTCAATCCTAAAGGAGCTAACAAAATGTGCAAGCTTCAGCGATCCATCTATGGACTGGTGCAAGCATCTCGGAGTTGGAATAAACGCTTTGATAGTGTGATCAAAGCATATGGTTTTATACAGACTTTTGGAGAAGCTTTGTATTTACAATAAAGTGAGTGGGAGCACTACCGCCTTTCGATAAATATATGTGAGTGACATATTGTTGATCGAAATGATGTAGAATTTTTCGGAAAGCATAAAGGAGTAATTGAAAGGAGTTCTTTAAAAGAAAGACCTCGGTAAAGCTACTTATATTGAGCATCAAGATCTATTGAGATAGATCAAGGCGCTTGATAAGTTTTTCAATAAGTACATACCTTGTCAAGATTTTGAAGTAGTTCAAAATGGAGCAGTCAAAGAAAAATTTCTTGCTGTGTTGCAAAGGTGTGAAATTGAGTAAGACTCAAGTCCCGACCACGGCAGAAAATAGAAAAGAGAATGAAAGTCATTCCTATGCCTCATCATAGGTTCTATGAAGTATGCTATGCTATGTACCGGACCTATTGTATACCTTGCTCTGAATTTGGCAAGGAGTACAATAGTGATCTAGGAGTAGATCCTTTGGACATTGGTCAAGAACATCCTTAGTGAGGACCAAGGAAATATTTCTCTATTATGGAGGTGATAAAAGAGCCCGTCGTAAAGAGTTACAACAGTGCAAACTTTTACACCGATCCGAGATAACTATAAGTCTCAATCTGGATACATATTGAAAGTGGGAGCAATTAGCTAGAGTAGCTCATGCGAGCATTGTAGACATAGAATATTTGCAAAATACATACGGCTCTGAATGTATGAGACCCGTTGACTAAGCTTCTCTCACGAGCAAAACATGATCATACCTTAGCACTCTTTGGGTGTTAATCACATAGCGATGTGAACTAGATTATTGACTCTAGTAAACCCTTTGGGTGTTGGTCACATGACGATGTGAACTATGGGTGTTAATCACATACGAGATGTGAATATTAGTGTTGAATCACATGATGATGTGAACTAGATTATTGACTCTAGTGCAAGTGGGAGACTGAAGGAAATATGCCCTAGAGGCAATAATAAAGTTATTATTTATTTCCTTATTTCATGATAAATGTTTATTATTCATGCTAGAATTGTATTAACCGGAAACATGATACATGTGTGAATACATAGACAAACATATAGTCACTAGTATGCCTCTACTTGACTAGCTCATTAATCAAAGATGGTTATGTTTCCTAACCATAGACATGTGTTGTTATTTGATTAATGGGATCACATCATTAGGAGAATGATGTGATTGACATGACCCATTCCGTTAGCCTAGCACTTGATCGTTTAGTATGTTGCTATTGCTTTCTTCATGACTTATACATGTTCCTATGACTATGAGATTGTGCAACTCCTGTTTACCGGAGGAACACTTTGGGTGCTACCAAGCGTCCTGGCGTAATCGGGTGATTATAAAGGAGTACTACAGGTGTCTCCAAAGGTACATGTTGGGTTGGCGTATTTGAGATTAGAATTTGTCACTCCGATTGTCGGAGAGGTATCTCTGGCCCTCTCGGTAATACACATCACTTAAGCCTTGCAAGCATTGCAACTAATGAGTTAGTTGTGGGATGATGTATTACGTACGAGTAAAGAGACTTGCGATAACGAGATTGAACTAGGTATTGGATACCGACGATCGAATCTCGGGCAAGTAACATACCGATGACAAAGGAACAACGTATGTTGTTATGCGGTTTGACCGATAAAGATCTTCGTAGAATATGTAGGAGCCAATATGAGCATCCAGGTTCCGCTTTTGGTTATTGACCGAGAATAGTTCTAGGTCATGTCTACATAGTTCTCGAACCCGTAGGGTCCGCACGCAACAAGGTTTCGATGATGCTTATATTATGAGTTTATGAGTTTTGATGTACCGAAGGAGTTCGAGTCCCGGATGAGATCGGGGACATGACGATGAGTCTCGAAATGGTCGAGACGTAAAGATCGATATATTGGACGACTATATTTGGAGTTCGGAAAGGTTCAGTGATTGGGTATTTTTGAGTACCGGAGAGTTACGGAATTCGCCGGGAGTATATGGGCCTTATTGGGCTTTAGGGAAAAGAGAGAGAGAGGTTGGGCGCCCCAAGGCCTAGTCCGGGTGGACTAGGGGAGGGCTCGCCCCCTCCTTCCTTCTCTTCTCTTCCCCTTTCCTTGACTCCTACTCCTACTACTTGAAAGGGGGAATCCTACTCCCGGTGGGAGTAGGACTCCTCCTGGTGCGCCCCTTCTAGGCCGCCACCCCTCCCTTGCTCCTTTATATACGGGGCAGGGGCACCCCATGACACACAAGTTGATCTACGGATCGTTCCTTAGCCGTGTCGGTGCCCCCTCCACCATATTCCACCTCGGTCATATCGTCGCGGAGTTTAGCGAAGCCTGCGCCGATAGAACATCATCATCGTCCTGCACGCCGTCGTCTTGTGGAACTCATCCTCGACACTTTGCTGGATCGAGTCCGGGATCGTCATCGAGCTGAGCGTGTGCTGAACTCGGAGGTGCCGTGCGTTCGGTACTTGGATCGGTCGGATCGTGAAGGCGTCGACTACATCAACCGCGTTGTCATAACGCTTCCGCTTACGGTCTACGAGGGTACATGGACAATACTCTCCCCTCTCGTTGCTATGCCATCACCATGATCTTGCGTGTGCGTAGGATTTTTTTTGAAATTACTACGTTCCCCAACATCAACGCCATCAGAAGTTGTTGCACGTGCACAATTGCTCCTGAATTTCCCTCATGTTGTGGAGAAGATGGAGTGGAGAGCTACTATTCAGAGCCTCCTCAGCTTCGCCAACAACGACAAGCCGTAGTAGGTGGGGCCCTCACAGCAGCAGCCCACCGCTCCGGTGCGTGCTGCCGGCGACAGGACTGGAGGCGATGCGGCCACGGTGCAGTCCCCTCCACGACAACAACAGCGACCGAGTCAGCGGGTCGATGCCCTTGATGACATGTCCATGGTGTCGTCCGATCCACGAACTCACTGCGATCAGCGCCAAGTTCTTCAAGCACGACGCGGAGAAGATGCCCGTAGTAACATAGAACGACAACGAGAAGCGCGCCGTCAATCTGATAGGCGCGCAGGGCCCACTATTGATGAGCCCGCGCCAGTTTACACTGGATACTTACCTTACGAGGTGGGTTACCCTGCGTTTACATGAGAGTTGCGACAAGTCCAGTGGCCCACTTCCCGACACTTCAAGCCAGAACTGCAAGAGAAATATGACGACAAGATTCATTCGTCACAGTCCTAGGCATATACACCATCGTGTTGCAAGCTGTCGGGGCTCGTGACAAGAAGATCCTCGCCAACTACTTTCCTTGGCGCTCAAGCTCAATATTCGATCATGGTTGATGAAATTGCCGGAGAACTCCATCTCCTCGTGATCAGATCTATGCCATCATTTCTTGGACAATAGGTAAGAGAATAAATCTAATCTAGGGATAACTAGAAATTCTCACCGAGCAACCTGAAAACTGATACCACTTGATAGAGGCAAGGGTCCTGATCTTTCGATCAGATGGTAACTATCGATTTGGTGGAGACAACTTTGACGATTCGGCTACAAACGTGCGCCCACGTTGCGCCTTAGTAATCGCTAAACCAATCTCCCGAGGTTACTGACAATGCCGGAAACACAATCAGTCTGACCATGAAGGTCTATTCCTGCAAGCAATCGAGGAACGAGCAAGAATATGATAAAGCAATCTAAATATTACAAATATATATGAAGTATTCATAATGGTGTGGATCCGCAAGCAGTCTTCGCCTGCTCATTGGATACAAACTAAGTACACGAAGTTGCAGTGGCTAACTTTTAACTAAACAAATCCCAAGCAAAAAAGCTACTAGATTGATCTACTTATATAGGAGCAAGGGTGGCAGCCAAGGAGGTGGGAGGACATCCCAAGGCAGCCTAAAACTAGATCTAGGTCGTACAAGGCCCATGGGCCCAAGTGGAGGTGATGCAACACCTTTGGACTTGTAGTTTGACTCGGATTCTGCTGCAGCGGCAGATTGTTTCGTCAATATCTCAATGCTCCGGAAGAATTTGAAGGTGAATCCAATTGGGTTGGAAAGTTCATGAAATAAACTTTCCAACAAAAAAGGAATCACCCAATTTGGAGTCTGGATGAGGGAGTTCTTGGCGTTTTGATTTAGGTATGTTTGTGTAGTCCGAATATGAGTCCAGAACGTGGGGGACTTGGAATCTATCTTCTCTTGGGCCAAAAGTGACATGAGAGGACTTTTTGAACAGCACAAAAACATTTCCTTTGACGCGAGATGACTTATTGAACAACACCTAATCATTTCCTTTTCCTTTGTCTTCACATGTAGTTCGTAGAAGTGTACAACAATTCTGCATTTAGGCATGAAATGAAAATAGGTGAAGTATTTTTGTTTCGAATAACATAAATAAATTATTGCAGAATTCATATAAGAAATCACCTCACAAATATGCATGTATGCAACATTTTTGGTCGTATCCAAGGTAGCCATGTCCTCATCACAGTGCCACAAGTATGTGGTACTATCATCATTAACCTTGCATCTTTTGGCATCAATAGTATGAATATGTGTATCACTACGATCGAGATTCAACAAGAATAAACCATTCACAAGGGGTGCATGACCATAAAAGATATTATTCATATAAATAGAACAACCATTATTCCCTGACTTAAATGAATAATCATCTCGCAATAAACAAGAATCGCAATTTTGAATCGGATCAGAGCTCCGATGGTAGAATCGTAAATCGTAGAATCTTCACTACCAGGATCGTAGAAATGTAGATTTTATGAACTACAATCGTAGAATCACATGGGTAAGTTTGGATCGTAAAGTCGTAGAATCGTATAACAGAATCGCGATTCTAACAACCTTGTGCTTAACGCAGGCACCAAATTATAATTATTTAGGTTTAAAACTAATCCCGAAGGTAGACATAGAGGGAGCGTGCCGATGGCGATCACATCAACCTTGGAGCCATTTCCAATGCGCATCGTCACCTCATCCTTAGCTAGTCTCCGTTTATTCCGCAGCTCCTATTTCGACTTACAAATATTTGCAACCGAACCAGTATCAAATATCCAGGCGCTACTACGAGCACTAGTAAGGTACACATCAATAACATGTATATCAAATATACCTTTGTTGACATTGCCAACCTTCTTATCTGCCAAGTACTTGGGGCAGTTTCATTTCCAGTGGCCATTCCCCTTGCAATAGAAGCACTCAGTAGGTTTGCCATTCTTCTTGAATTTCCCTTTCATTCCCTTGCCTTTCTTTTTGAAATTGGTGGTCTTTTTAACCATCAACACTTGATGCTCTTTCTTGATTTCTACCTCCGTGGCCTTAAGCATCGCAAAGAGCTCGGGGATTGTTTTCTCCATCTCTTACATGTCATAGTTCAACACGAAGCCCTTATATCTTGGTGGCAGTGACTTAAGAACTCTACCAATCGCTACTTCATGCGGAAGATTAACTCCCAACTGATTCGAGCGGTTGTAGTACCCCAGACATTTTGAGTACTTGCTCACTGATAGAGCTGTTCTCCTCCATCTTACAGCTTAAGAACTTGTCGGAGGTGTCATACCTCTCAATCCGGGCATGAGCCTGAAATACCAATTTCAGCTCCTGGAACATATCATATGCTTCGTGGTGCTCAAAATTTCTTTGGAGCCCTGGTTCAAAGCTGTAAAGAATGGTGCACTGAACTATCATGTAGTCATCATTTCTGGTTTGCCAGATGTTCATAACGTCCAAACTTACGGGAGCGGGTGGTACACCTAGCGGTGTATCAAGGACATAAGCCTTCTGTGTAGCAGTGAGGATAATCCTCAGATTACGGACCCAGTCCGCATAGTTGCTTCCATCATCTTTCAACTTAGCATTCTCTAGGAACGCATTAAATTTCAGGGGAGCTACAACGTGAGCCATTGATCTAAAACATAATTTGCAAAGACATTAAAACTATGTTCATGATAATTGGTTCAGGTAATCAAATTACTAGTGAACTCCCACTTAAATAAGCATCCCTCAAGTTGTCTAAGTGTTACATGATCCAAATCAACTAACCCATATCCGATCATAACGTGAGTTGGGGTGGTCATTAATGGTGAACATCTCCATGTTGGTCATATCTACTATATGACTCATGTTCTACCTTTCGGTCCTCTGTGTGCTCCGAGGCCATGTATGTACATGTTAGGCTCATCAAGTTTAGCCCAAGTATTCTGCATGTGTAAAACTGGCTTACAACCCATTGTATGTGAACGAAGAGTCTGTCACACCCGATCATCATGAGGTGCTTTGAAACGACAAACTTTCGCACTGGTGCATACTTAGGGAGAACACCTTTTATCTTGAATTAAGTGAAGGGGTCGTCTAATAATGCTATCATCGTCCTAAGAAAAATAAAGATGCATAAAAAGATAAACATCACATGCAATCAATATGTGGCGTGATATGGCCATTATCATCTTGTGCTTTTGATCTCCATCTCCAAAGCACCGGCATGATCTCCATCATCACCGGCATGGCACCATGATCTCCATCGTCGTGCTGTCATGTGGTTATCTCCGCCAACTATTTCTAACTCATAGCGACAAAGTAAAGCAATTACATGGCGTTTATTAATTGGCAACAGGTCATACAATAAATTAAAGACAACCCTATGGCTCTTGTCAGTTGTCGTACTCATTGACATGCAAGTAGCAAACCTATTATAAAAACATGATCATCTCATACACCAACACATATCACATCACGTTTTGGGCAATACCACATCACAACATGCCCTACAAAAACAAGTTAGACGTCCTCTACTTTGTTGTTGCAATTTTTACGTGGATGCTAGGGAAAACTATAAGAACCGTTCTTATCTACACAAAACCACAATGGTGATATACAAGTTGTCTTAAACCTTCTACAAGGACCGCAGTTGTGAAATCATATTTAACTAAGGTAGGAGAGACAGACACCCGCAAAGCCACTTTTATGCAATACAAGTTGCATGTCAGTCAGTGGAACCGGTCTCTTGTGCGAGGACAAGTAAGGTTGGTCTGAGCCACTTCAAGCCACAATATCGTCTAATCCAAATAAGAAAAAATAAGTAAGCAATTTGAACATCAACGACCACAACTTATTTGTGTTCTACTCGTGCATATACATCTACACATAGACCTAGATCATGATGCCACTGATGGGGAACGAAGCATGAAAATCAAAAAAATTCCTACGAACACCCAAGATCTAATCTAGGAGATGCATGGCAACAAGAGGGGAGTGTGTCTACATACCATTGTAGACCTAAAGCGGAAGTGTATATAACACGGTTGATGTAGCGTACTCTTCGCGATCCAATCACGATCCAACCGATCTAGCGCCGAACGGATGGCACCTCCGAGCACGTGCGGCTCGGTGATGTATCCTTCTCCTTGATCCAGCAAGCGAAGGGTAGAAGTAGATGGAATCACAACCAACACGACAGTGTGGTGGAGCAACGGCAACGCTTCGCTAAGCGGTACCGGGATGGAGAGGAGGGGTTGCGGCCCGGCCAAGAGCTGAGTCCTCCCCTTGCGCCTCCTCTCGTTATATAGGGGTGAGGAAGAGGCCGACCAGCCCTAGCCCCTCCTCCAAGGAGGGGTGGTGGCCAAGGGAGGGAGTAGTGCCCTCCAAGCCAAGTGGAGGGCCCTCCCCTCTAGGGTTTTCCCACCCCAGACGCATGGGCCTAGTAGAGGCTGGTGCGCCTGGCCCAATAAGGCCAGGGCGACCCCTACACCCATGCTATCCTATGGGGCGTGGCGGAACCCTCCGAGGACTTTCGGACCCCTCCGGAACCCTCTGGAACCTTCCGACGACTTAGGTAAAATACCGAAAAAACATGACTTTTCCCGGAACCCAGACAACAACTTCCTATATATAAATGTTTACCCCCGGACCATTTCGGAGCTCCTTGTGACTCCAAACAACATTCATTCACTAATACAAATATCCCAATACTACTCTAGCGTCATCAAACGTTAAGCGTGCGACCCTACGGGTACGAGAATCATGCAAACATGACCGAAACACCTCTCCAGTCAATAACCAATAGCGGACATGGATGCCCATATTGGTTCCTACATATTCCACGAAGATGTTCATCGGTTGAACCACGATGTCAAGGATTTAGTTAATCCCGTATGCAATTCCCTTTGTCTAGTGATATGTTACTTGCCCGAGATTCGATCGTCGGTATCTCCATACCTAGTTCAATATTGTTAAGAACAAGTCCCTTTAATTGTTCCGTAATACAAGATCACGTAACTAAACTCATTAGTCACATGAAGCTTCTTGTGATGTTGTATTACCGAGAGGGCCCAGAGATATCTCTCCGTCGCATGGAGTGAAAAATCCCAGTCTCTGATGTCTACTACACAACGTTCTTGTAGACATTGTTGGGCCTCCAAGTGCAGAGGTTTGTAGGACAGTAGCAAATTTCCCTCAAGTGGATGACCTAAGGTTTATCAATTCGTGGGAGGCGTAGGATGAAGATGGTCTCTCTCAAACAACCCTGCAACCAAATAACAAAGAGTTTCTTGTGTCCCCAACACACCCAATACAATGGTAAATTGTATAGGTGCACTAGTTCGGCGAAGAGATGGTGATACAAGTGCAATATGGATGGTAGATATAGGTTTTTGTAATCTGAAAATATAAAAACAGCAAGGTAACTAATGATAAAATTGGGTACAAACGGTATTGCAATGCGTTGAAACAAGGCCTAGGGTTCATACTTTCACTAGTGCAAGTTCTCTCAACAATAATAACATAATTGGATCATATAACTATCCCTCAACATGCAACAAAGAGTCACTCCAAAGTCACTAATAGCGGAGAACAAACGAAGAGATTATTGTAGGGTACGAAACCACCTCAAAGTTATCCTTTCTGATCGATCTATTCAAGAGTCCGTAGTAAAATAACACGAAGCTATTCTTTCCGTTCGATCTATCATAGAGTTTGTACTAGAATAACACCTTAAGACACAAATCAACCAAAACCCTAATGTCACCTAGATACTCCATTGTCACCTCAAGTATCCGTGGGTATGATTATACGATATGCATCACACAATCTCAGATTCACCTATTCAACTAGCACATAGAACCTCAAAGAGTGCCCCAAAGTTTCTACCGGAAAGTCAAGACGAAAACGTGTGCCAACCCCTATGCATAGATTCCCAAGGTCACGGAACCCGCAAGTTGATCACCAAAACATACATCAAGTGAATCAATAGAATACCCCATTTCACCACGGGTATCCCACGCAAGACATACATCAAGTGTTCTCAAATCCTTAAAGACTCAATCCGATAAGATAACTTCCAAGGGAAAACTCAATCCATTACAAGAGAGTAGAGGGGGAGAAACATCATAAGATCCAACTATAATAGCAAAGCTCGCGATACATCAAGATCGTGCCAAATCGAGAACACTGGACAGAGAGAGAGATCAAACACATAGCTACTGGTACATACCCTCAGCCCCGAGGGTGAACTACTCCTCCTCGTCATAGAGAGCGCCGGGATGATGAAGATGGCCACGGTGAGGATCCCCCCTCCCAGCAGGTGCCGAACAGGTCTAGATTGGTTTTGGTGGCTCTGAGGCTTGCGCGCAGAACTCCCGATCTAGGTTTCTTTCTCGGAAGTTTGGGTATATATAAGAGGTGTTGGCGTCGGGAACAAGTCAGGGGGGTCCCCGAGGCGGCCACGAGGTAGGGGGCGCGCCCAGTGGGGTAGGGCGCGCCCCCCACCCTCGTGGTGGCCTCAGGACTCTTCTGGCCCATCTCCGATGCTCTATGGGCTTCTCCTGGTCCAAAAACAATCTCCGTTGAATTTCAGGTCAATTGGACTCCATTTGGTTTTCCTTTTCCGCGATACTCAAAAACAAGGGAAAAAACAGAAACTGGCACTAGGCTCTAGGTTAATAGGTTAGTCCCAAAAATCATATAAAATAGCATATAAATGCATATAAAACATCCTAGATGGATAATATAATAGCATGGAACAATAATAAATTATAGATACGTTGGAGACGTATCAAGGATCCCCAAGCTTAATTCCTGCTCGTCCTCGAGTAGGTAAATGATAAAAATAGAATTTTTGATGTGGAATGCTACCTAGCATATTTTTCAATGTAATTTTACTTATTGTGGCATGAATGTTCATATCCGAAAGATTCAAGATAAAAGTTTAATGTTGACATAAAAATAATAATACTTCAAGCATACTAACTAAGCAATCATTTGTTCTCAAAATAACATGGCCAAAGAAAGTTCATCCCTACAAAATCATATAGTTTGGTCATGCTTCATTTTCGTCACACAAGGATGCTCTCATCATGCACAACCCCGATGACAAGCCAAGCAATTGTTTCATACTTTAGTAATCTCAAACTTTTTTCAACTTTCACGCAATACATGAGCGTGAGCCATGGACATAGCACTACGGGTGGAACAGAGTATAATGATGGGGGTTGTGTGGAGAAGACAAAAAGGATAAAGTCTCACATTGACGCGGCTAATCAACGGGCTAGGGAGATGCCCATCAATTGATGTCAATGCAAGGAGTAGGGATTGCCATGCAACAGATGCACTAGAGCTATAAATGTATGAAAGCTCAACAAAAGAAACTAAGTGGGTGTGCATCCAACTTGCTTTCTCACGAAGACGTAGGGCATTTGAGGAAGCCCATTGTTGGAATATACTCCCTCCGTTCCTAAATATTTGTCTTTCTAGCCATCTCAAATGGACTACAACATACGGATGTATGTAGACATGTTTTAAAATGTAGATTTACTCATTTTGCTCTGTATGTAGTCACTTGTTAAAATCTCTAGAAAGACAATTATTTAGGAACAGAGGGAGTACAATCCAAGTTCTATAATGAAAAATCCCCACTAGTATATGAAAGTGACAAAATAAGAGACTCTCTATCATAAAGACCATGGTGCTACTTTGAAGCACAAGTGTGGAAAAAGGATAGTAGCATTGTCCATTTTTATTTCTTTTTTTGGGGGCTTTCCCTTTTTTTGGCCTTTCTCTTTTTTTATTTGGGACAATGCTCTATTAATGATGATCATCACACTTCTATTTATTTACAACTCAATGATTACAACTCGATACTAGAACAAAATATGACTCTATATGAATGCCTCTGGCGGTGTACCGGGATGGGCAATGAATCAAGAGTGACATGTATGAAATAATATGCATGGTGGCTTTGCCACAAATACGATGTCAACTACATGATCATGCAAGGCAATATGACAATGATGAAGTGTGTCATAATAAACAGAACGATGAAAAGTTGCATGGCAATATATCTCGGAATGGCTATGGAAATGCCATAATAGGTAGGTATGGTGGCTGTTTTGAGGAAGATATAAGGAGGTTTATGTGTGATAGAGCATATCATATCACGGGGTTTGGATGCACCGGCGAAGTTTGCACCAACTCTCAAGGTGATAAAGGGCAATGCACGCATCAAGAGGCTAGCAATGATGGAAGGGTGAGAGTCGTATAATCCATGGACTCAACATTAGTCATAAAGAACTCACATACTTATTGCAAAAATCTACAAGTCATCAAAAACCAAGAATTACGCGCATGCTCCTAGGGGGATAGATTGGTAGGAAAAGACCATCGCTCGTCCCTGACCGCCACTCATAAGGAAGACAATCAAAGAACACCTCATGTTTCAAATTTGTTACACAACATTTACGATACGTGCATGCTACGGGACATGCAAACTTCAACACAAGTATTTCTCAAATTCACAACTACTCAACTAGCATGACTCTAATATCACCATCTTCATATCTCAAAACAATCATCAAGTATCAAACTTCTCATAGTATTCAATGCACTTTTTATGGAAGTTTTTATTATACCCATCTTGGATGCCTATCATATTAGGACTAAATTCATAACCAAAGCAAATTACCATGATGTTTAGGACTCTCAAAATAATATAAGTGAAGCATGAGAGTTCTTCTATTTCTTCAAAATAAAACCACCGCCGTGCTCTAAAAGGATATAAGTGAAGCACTAGAGCAAATGACAAACGACTCCGAAAGATATAAGTGAAGATCAATGAGTAGTCGAATAATTATGTAACTATGTGAAGAATCTCTAACATTTAAGAATTGCAGATCTTGGGATATTATTCAAACATCAAGCAAAACAAAATAAAATAAAATTACGCTCCAAGAAAAATACATATCATGTGGTGAATAAAAATATAGCTCCAAGTAAAGTTACCGATGACCGAAGACGAAAGAGGGGATGCCATCCGGGGCATCCCCAAGCTTAGGCTCTTGGTAGTCCTTGAATATTACCTTGGGGTTCCTTGGGCATCCCCAAGCTTAGGCTCTTGCCACTCCTTATTCCATAGTCCATCGAATCTTTACCCAAAACTCAACAGAAAACTCGTAAGCTCCGTTAGTATAAGAAAATAAATCACCACTTAGGTACTGTTGTGAACTCATTCTAAATTCATATTGGTGTAATATCTACTGTAATCCAACTTCTCTATGGTTCATACCCTCCGGTACTACTCATAGATTCATCAAAATAAGCAAACAACACATAGAAAACAGAATTTGTCAAAAATAGAACAGTCTGTAGTAATCTGTATCATACGTATACTTCTGGAACTCCAAAAATTCTGAAATAAATTGGTGGACCTGAGGAATTTTCCTATTAGTCATCTGCAAAAATAATCAACCTAAAAGCACTCTCCAGTAAAAAAATGGCAGCTAATCTCGTGAGCGCTAAAGTTTCTGTTTTTTTTACAGCAAGATCATAAAGACTTCACCCAGGTCTTCCCAAAGGTTCTACTTGGCGAAAACACTAATTAAAACATAAAAACACATCTAAACAGAGGCTAGATGAATTATTTATTACTAAACAGGAGAAAAAAATCAAGGAACAAAAATAAAATTGGGTTGCCTCCCAACAAGCGCTATCGTTTAACGCCCCTAGCTAGGCATGATGATTTCGATGATGCTCACATAAAAGATAAGAATTGAAACATAAAGAGAGCATCATGAATAATATGAATAGAAAATTTAAGTCTAACCCACTTCCTATGCATAGGGATTTTGTGAGCAAATAATATATTGGAGCAAGAATCAACTAGCATAGTAAGGCAAAACAAACATGACTTCAAAAATTTCAACACATAGAGAGGAAACTTGATATTATTCCAATATGTAGAAGCATATGATCCTCTCTCATAATAATTTTCAGTAGAATCATGAATGAATTCAACCATATAACCATCACATAAAGCATTCTTTTCATGATCTACAAGCATAGAATATTTACTACTCTCCACATAAGCAAATTTCTTCTCATGAATAGTAGTGGGAGCAAACTCAACAAAATAACTATCATATGAGGCATAATCCAATTGAAAACTAAAATCATGATGACAAGTTTCATGGTTATAATTATTCTTTATAGCATACATGTCATCACAATAATCATCATATATAGCAACTTTATTCTCATAATCAATTGGAATCTCTTCCGAAATAGTGGATTCATCACTAAATAAAGTCATGACCTCTCCAAATCCACTTTCATAATTATCACAATAAGATTCAACACCCTCCAAAATAGTGGGATCATTACTTCCTAAAGTTGACACTCTTCCAAACCCACTTTCATCAATATAATCATCATAAGTAGGAGGCATGTTATCATCATAATAAATTTGCTCATCAAAACTTGGGAGACTAAACATATCATCTTCATCAAACATAACATCCCCAAGCTTGTGACTTTGCATATCATTAGCATCATGGGTATTCAAATAATTCATACTAACAACATTGCGATCATGCTCATCATTCACATATTTTAGGCCAAGCATTCTATGTAATTCTTCTTCTAGTACTTGAGCACAATTTTCCTTCCCATCATTTTCACGAAAGATATTAAAAAGATGAAGCATATGAGGCACCCTCAATTCCATTTTTTGTAGCTTTCTTTTATAAACTAAACTAGTGATAAAACAAGAAACAAAAAGATTCGATTGCAAGATCTAAAGATATACCTTCAAGCACTAACCTCCCCGGCAACGGCGCCAGAAACTGCTTGATGTCTACTACACAACCTTCTTGTAGACGTTGTTGGGCCTCCAAGTGCGGAGGTTTGTAGGACAGTAGAAAATTTCCCTCAAGTGGATGACCTAAGGTTTATCAATTCGTGGGAGGCGTAGGATGAAGATGGTCTCTCTCAAAAATCCCTGCAACCAAATAACAAAGAGTCTCTTGTGTCCCCAACACACCCAATACAATGGTAATTAAATTGTATAGGTGCACTAGTTTGGCGAAGAGATGGTGATACAAGTGCAATATGGATGGTAGATATAGGTTTTTGTAATCTGAAAATATAAAAACAGCAAGGTAACTAATGATAAAATTGGGCACAGACGGTATTGCAATGCGTTGAAACAAGGTCTAGGGTTCATACTTTCACTAGTGCAAGTTCTCTCAATAATAATAACATAATTGGATCATATAACTATCCCTCAACATGCAACAAAGAGTCACTCCAAAGTCACTAATAACAGAGAACAAACAAAGATATTATTGTAGGGTATGAAACCACCTCAAAGTTATCCTTTCTGATCGATCTATTCAAGAGTCCGTAGTAAAATAACACGAAGTTATTCTTTCCATTCGATCTATCATAAAGTTCTTACTAGAATAACACCTTAAGACACAAATCAACAAAAACCTTAATGTCACCTAGATACTCCATTGTCACCTCAAGTATCCGTGGGTATGATTATACGATATGCATCACACAATCTCAGATTCACCTATTCAACCAGCACATAGAACCTCAAAGAGTGCCCCAAAGTTTCTACCGGAAAGTCAAGACAAAAACGTGTGCCAAACACTATGCATAGATTCCCAAGGTCACGGAACCCGCAAGTTGATCACTAAAACATACATCAAGTGAATCAATAGAATACCCCATTGTCACCACGGGTATCCCACGCAAGACATACATCAAGTGTTCTCAAATCCTTAAAGACTCAATCCGATAAGATAACTTCAAAGGAAAACTCAATCCATTACAAGAGAGTAGAGGGGGAGAAACATCATAAGATCCAACTATAATAGCAAAGCTCGTGATACATCAAGATCGTGCCAAATCAAGAACACGAGAGAGAGAGAGAGAGAGAGAGAGAGATCAAACACATAGCTACTAGTACATACCCTCAGCCCTGAGGGTGAACTACTCCCTCCTCGTCATAGAGAGCGCCGGGATGATGCAGATGGCCACCGGTGAGGGATCCCCCCCCCCCTCCAGCAGGGTACCGGAATGGGTCTAGATTGGTTTTCGGTGGCTACAGAGGCTTGCGGCGGCGGAACTCCCGATCTAGGTTTCTTTCTGGAAGTTTGGGTATATATAAGAGGTGTTTGCGTCGGGAACAAGTTAGGGGGATCCCCGAGGCGACCACGAGGTAGGGGGGCGCGCCCAGGGGGTAGGGCGCGCCCCCCACCCTCGTGGTGGCCTCGGGACTCTTCTGGCCCATCTCCGATGCTCCTTGGGCTTCTTCTGGTCCAAAAACAATCTCCGTTGAATTTCAGGTCAATTGGACTCTGTTTGGTTTTCCTTTTCTGCGATACTTAAAAACAAGGGAAAAACATAAACTGGCACTAGGCTCTAGGTTAATAGGTTAGTCCCAAAAATCATATAAAATAGCATATAAATGCATATAGAACATCCTAGATGGATAATATAATAGCATGGAACAATAAAAGATTATAGATACGTTGGAGACGTATCAGTCTTGATCCATGCAACTCAACAAACACCTTAGGAGATACCTGTAGAGCACCTTTATGATCATCCAGTTATGAAGTGACATTTGATAGAACACAAGGTATTCCTCCGGTGTTCGGGAGTGGCATGATCTCATGGTCTAAGGAACAAATACTTGACATGAAGAAAGTTGTAGCAAATAACTAAGTAATACGATCTGGTGCTAAGCGTACAGTTTGGTTTGTCCATCACATCATTCACCCAATGATATGACCACATTATCAAATGACAACTCATGTCTATGGTTAGGAAACCTTAACCATCTTTGATCAACGAGCTAGTCTAGTAGAGGCTTACTAGGTACACATTGTTGTTTATGTATTCACACATGTATTTAAGTTTTCAGTCAATACAAATCTAGCATGAATAATAAACATTTATCATGAACAAGGAAATATGATAATAACCAATTTATTATTGCCTCTAGGGAATATTTCCAACAATAACAATCCTACGTCTCGTGCTCCAAAGAGGCTTTCCTTTCTCTGTGTATAAACATGGTCTTAGAGAGAGTACGAGGGTGTTTGAGAGAGAGAGAGATGGAAGAATGAGAGAATGTCTGTAAGCTATGTGGTGGGGTGGCTTATATAGAGTGCGCCACCCCCTTACTTCTTATGTTACAAAGTGGAGCATCATGACCATTATATCAGCCCACTATGAAGCTGTCATCAGTATCCACTACAAAGGTGATGCTTCAACTGCCCTGTGTGACTATTGGCCTTCACATACCCGAGTAGATGATACGACAGAGTGGTCGATGGCCAGCTGAGTAGTTGATACGTTGATCGAGTAATGTTGTCCGAGTGATGTCGACCTAGATGCTTGTCCGAGTATTGTTGGCATAGATACCATCCGAGTAGGTAGTACTCCGTCTGGTCCTTTTTGCTCCGCGTATGAGATTTGTCTCAAGTCAAACTTTACAAAGTTTGACCAAATTTATATTAAAAATATCAACATCTACAATACCAAATATATATACTATAAAACTACATTTCATAATGAATCTAATAATATTGATTTGACATTGTGAATGTTGATATTTTTTCTGTAAGTTTGTTCAAAGTAGAGATATCTTGACTTCGGACAAAACTTATATGCAGACTGAAAAGGACCGAAGGGAGTATGTCTGACATCTGAGTAACTTGCTGTATGGTATGAAATTGATCTGGACCCACCTGAAGTGTGGACCTCCATGCTTTATGATATTTTGACCCTTCATGGCCTACCTATTATGCGTATCCACAACAGCTGGCATGCTTTGAACATAATCAAGCATCTCCTGAACAACATGCAGTTGTACTTCTTGTTACAACGATGTTCATGAGCCCATCTCTCTCCACAGATAAAACACAATGTTAGGGCATATGTCTCCCTAAGTGGTTTTAGTGATTGATGACAATGTGCTCATGGACTAATCGTGTGCATTGAGCGTTTCAGATTATCAAACATATGGCTCAAGACAATTTGTGCCCCTCGGAGTTTCAGAATGAAGACGGTTTTCTTTCCTATGTTCTTTTTCGGTGGACTTGAGTCGTAGGGAAAACCATACTATCAAGAGGGGGTCCGCTTTGGAAAGGTTGGGTGGAATCATCACGTACACACTCATATTGCACCCATCTCATCTTTCGCTTCTTTGGAGCAGTCCATCTGTTTTGCTGAAGAAGTGGTGGAGAGCTGCAAGCGGTAGTACCGCGGGCGGCAGCGGTAGTACCGCTGCTAGTTCCACTTGTACTACTGCTCACTATTGTGGTCTCGACTTTTCATGTCGGGTTCTATGGTAGTACCGCTGGGTCACTACCGTGCTATCTTGTTCGACCCTACAGGACGAGCAGAAGTGGGAGCAGTAGTAGAGGCGGTAGTACCGCCCCTACCACCGCTGCTACTACCGCTCGGTGCTCTGTTCTCCCCTGTTTCTTCTTTCTCCTTGGCATACTGTAGGAGAGCGGTAGTACCGCTTGTGTGCGGGCTGAGAAGAGCATAACGGTTGGATCTGTTCCCCACTATAAAAGGGGGTCTTCTTCAAGAAGACTCACCTCTTCCTCCCACATACTCCATTGTTGCTCCAAAGCTAATTTTCGCTGGATCTCTCTCCCTAGCCAATCAAACTTGTTGATTTTATAGGGATTGGTTGAGAAAACCCCGATCTACACTTCCACCAAGAGAAAATTGATTTCCCCCCACTAATCCCTTGCGGATCTTGTTACTCTTGGGTGTTTGAGCACCCTAGACGGTTGAGGTCACCTCGGAGCCACATTCCATTGTGGTGAAGCTTTGTGGTGTTGTTGGGAGCCTCCAATTAAGTTGTGGAGATTGCCCCAACCTTGTTTGTAAAGGTTTGGTCTTCGCCTTCAAGGGCACTACTAGTGGAATCACGGCATCTCGCATTATGTAAGGGCATGAGGAGAATACGGTGGCCCTAGCGGATTTTTTGGGAGCATTGTGCCTTCACACCGCTCCAATGAAGACGTACTTCCCCTCAAAGGGAAGGAACTTCGGTAACATATCTTCGTATTCACCGGCTCCACTTGTGGTTATTTCTTACCTTTACTTTGTGCAAGCTTTTATTGTGTTGTATTCATTGCTTGCTTGTGTTGCTTGTTTTGTTAGCATCATATAGGTTGCTCACCTAGTTGCATATCTAGTAAACCTATTTGTTGCTAACCCTAATTTGGTAAGAAAATTTAAAATTTGGTAGTTGCCTATTCAACCCCCCTCTAGTCAACCATATCGATCCTTTCAATTGGTATCAGAGCCTCGTCTCTTTATTAAGGGTTTCACCACCCAAAGAGTATGGTTGACACCGAGGAGTGAGTGCCCGAGGCCGTGGAGTTGACTTTGATCATACGAGAGGACTTAAATGAAGCTATGGCTTCACTTAAGACGTCTATGACCAACGAAGTCAATTCCATGCTTAAAGAATTGCTTGAGGGGTTGAAATCTACTCCCGATCCATTGCTTGTGGTTAATCCCACTGCATCGGAGTCGGAGGCCAATTCCGGCAAGAAAGCGGCTAAAGGTACTTAAACTTCTTCCCCTCATAACAAGAATGGGATGGGAACCTTTGCCTCGGTTCCCGCTCCCACGGTCTATGGAGGACCGGTCCCTAAACCTCATATTAACCACCTTGGTCCTCCTCCTAAGCTTTTAAAGGGTGATTTTCCTAATTGGGTTTTTCGCATCAAGTCTCATTTGAATCACAGCTCAACAAATCTTTGGAGAATCATCGAGCAAGGCTTCTACCCACATGATCCAAACAATTTCACCCCAAAAGAAGAGGCGGACAATCAATACAACCACCCCGCTTTGTTCATTCTTCAAGCCGCGGTTCCTCCCGAGGATATATCTCACTTGCCTCCCTTCACTCGTTCAAAGGATTGTTGGGAACACATCATATCTTTGTACAAGGGGAGCTCAAGCATCCAAGGGTCCAATTTTGAAGTGGTCCTTGATGAGGCCGATGAATTTGTGATGCTAGAAGATGAGGATCCTCGTGATCTCTACCGGAGGGTGACAACTCTTGCGGTTGCTCTACAAGACCATGGGAGCAAGGATACGGATGTCAATTGTATCAAGCGCAAGTTTCTCAAGGCCATCATGCCTTTCAATAAGGCCATGTCCTGCGTGATTCGTTAAAGACCGGACTTCCACAGCTTGTCCTCAAGTGAAGTGTTGGATGAGTTTATTTCCATGAACATAATGAAGAAGACCGCCGACAATGCTCTAGCCCATGTCCGGTCAAAGAAGAGCTCACCCATCCTTGCCTTGAAGGCCAAGGCCATTCCGGAAGAATACGAGGAGAGTTGCCCTGAAGATACCAAATATGCTTACCATGACATGGCTCTTGTGTCAAGGCAATTTTGGGGGAACAAGAGGAACTCAAGGCCCAACTTCACCAAGAACAACTCAAGTGGCTCAAAGAACAAGCAATGAGTGAGGACTTGCTACAATTGTGGCAATGTGAGTCACTTTGTGGTGGATTGTCCTTATGAGAAGAAGGAAGACAACGGTGGCAAACTCATTCGCAAAGACAAAGCCAATTCCTTCCCAAACAAGAACAACTTCACCAAGAAGATACCTCCAAAGGGCTTGGTGGCACATGAAGAGTACACCTCCGATGATGATGATGAAGATACAAGTGGTGAAGGAATGGCAACGGCAACCGTGGCCATTGCCACCTCTTCCCCTTCCAAGGTGTCTCTCTTCGGCGCCCAACGAGAACCTCATCGCCAAGTGCCTTGCCAAAGGTATCAACAAGGTAACCCCAACATCAAAACCACCATCATTACTACTACCTCATTGTTAGATTTTGTAGATGATAGTGAGGTGATGAATGTTGATGAGAATGAGTTTAATAAATTCTTGAGTAAGCTCAAGGGTGAACCCAAGAAGCACTTTGTTGCTCTCTTGGAACAACTTGGTGAGGCCAATGATATCATTGAGTCTCATGAGGATACTATCTCCAAGTTGGAGGGACATAGTCATGATTATGTCGATGAGATTTCGGATCTTTCCATTGCTCTTGAGGAAGAGCGAGGACTTCGTTTGGCTCTTGAGGAGTCACACAACGTTGTTCTTTATAAATTGCAAAAAGATCTTGATCATGCTAATGTTCTTTCTTGTGTGCTTAAATCCGAGAAAGCTGCACTGGGGATTGATCATGGGAAACTCAAAGAGGAGTTTGATATACTCGAGAAGGCTCACAAGTCTTGAAGGGTGTTCACACTTCCCTCAAGGAGTCTCATGATCAACTCCAAGTGAAGCTAACCAAGGAGATAGCTACATGTCCTCCTTTTGTTATAATTGATAATGCAAATGCTACTAACCCTTGTCGTGAGCATGTGCACCTTGTGGAGGAGAATGCCAAGTTGAAAGATCAACTAGAGAAAGGCCTTGTGACTTGTATACAAGGCGAGAAGAATCTCAATGACCTTTTGAGTAATCAAAAGGAAGTTGTAGCAAAGGAAGGACTTGGGTATGTACCCAAGTCAAAGAATAAGAAGAAAAACAAGGCCAAGCAACCCATCCCAATCAAAGAAGTCTTCGTAAAAGCGGGAGAGGGTGCTCATGAGAATAAGAAGAACATGGGTATGGGTGGTAATGCCAAGAAGGGAAAGACCACCCCATCTAACCAATCTAGCGACTTTAACCCTTCATATGTTCTATGTCATGCTAGTGGTGGGCATGTTTATGCCAAAGTTGTTGGTTTTTCTTATGAGTACATTTAATGGTCTATTTGGGTACCTAAGACCCTTGTTGCTAACCTCAAAGGACCCATTCAAAAATGGGTACCTAAATCCAAGCATTGATCTCTTGTAGGAGTTTGCTTCCAGTGGGGTGTCATGGTTGCTTGATAGTGGAGCAACAAATCATATGACCGGGAGCAAGGACTTGGTGGTGGATGTGCATCCAATTCCATCTATGCCCACCCATGTCCAATTCGGTGATCCTTCAACATCTAAGGTATTGGTACTTGGCAAGGTGGTCATCTCTCAAGATTTTATCTATTGAGAAGGTCATGCTTGTGGAGTCCCTTGCATACAATTTGCTTTCCATTCGTCAACTTGCACTTATGGGCTTTGCAACATTCTTTGATCTTGATATTGTGGCCTTTTTGTGGAGCAAGACTCTTAAAGTAGCTTTTGTTGGGCATGTCGAGAACGGTCTCTATGTGGTGAACTTTTCGGAGCGACCCACTAAGACCGCAACTTGCCTAATGGCTAAAGTTGATGTGGGATGACTTTGGCATGGCCGACTAGCCCATGTCAATATGAGATCTTTGCAAACTATCCTCAAGGGCGGCCATGTTCGTGGACTAACAAATGCGAGTTTTGCCAAAGACCGTGCTTGCAGTGCTTGTATCGAAGGAAAGCTTCATGAAACGGCTCACCGACCCACGACTATCATCTATTCGAAGAGGCCCTTGGATCTCCTTCACATGGATCTCTTTGGCCCTCCATCCTTTGGTAGTCTTGGGGGAATAAAGTATTGCTTGGTGATTGTGGATGATTACTCAAGATACACATGTGGGTATACTTCTTCAAGAGGAAGAGTGAGACTCAACAAACCATTGTCAACTTTGCAAATGAAACTCAACATCTATATGAGTCAAAGATATTGATGATCCGAAGTGACAACGGCACCGAGTTCAAGAACTATACCTTGGATGAGTTTCTTAGTGATGAGGGAATCAAGCACCACTATGCCGCACCCTATACTCCTCAACAAAATGGTGTTGCGGAGAGGAAGAACCGTACATTGATGGACGCGACAAGAACCATGCCGGCGGAATTCAAATCTCCATACAACTTTTGGGCCGAAGCCATCATCACTGCATGTCATGCATCCAATCGGCACTATCTCCGCAAAGGCCTAAACAAGACTCCATATGAAATACTTACTGGTAATAAGCCCAACCTCAAGTACTTCCGGGTGTTCGGTTGTAAGTGTTTCATTCTCAAGAAAGGTGTTCGTTTGTCTAAGTTTGAACCTAGAGCTCAAGAGGGCATATTTGTTGGTTATGCTACAAACTCTCATGCTTACCGTGTCCTCAACAAGTCCACCAGACTCATTGCGGAGACGTGTAACGTGAAGTTTGATGAAAATAATGGCTCCCAAGTGGAGCAAAGTGGTCTTTGTGATGTAGGTGATGAAATTTCTCACCAAGCCATAAGAAGAATGGGGATTGGTCAAATAACTCCCCATTGAGGAACCCCTTTTGGCCGAAGGAGAAGGACAATGCTCTACTCATGTCAGGACCCTGATCCTAAGTCACACCGATCTAGCATGTAACACCTCATATCACTTTGTGGTCTCACGCACGGTATTCCCATGGGTGCCACCTTACGTGGCCTGGGACCGTTTGCGCCTTTTGGCTCACGTATATGATAGTGTCGCTAGTATCCATATAACAAAGAACCCGGGCCGACATGACTAGTCATGAACCCAAAGTGGCGCTAACTTACGGGGACAGACATACATGAACCAGCATCGAACGTGTCGGTCATCAGCGTGTGAATTCGGGCTGTAGCAACTGGGCTAACAGGACTCCGGGAACCCGGGCTGTAGCAGGCTAGCAGGACTCCGAAAGTCACTGCATGACATTTCCCCGAAGGGACAGACATAGGAACAAAGTGGATCACATGCCGGCCAGTCGAAGTGTTTCGGAGCAGTAGTAACTGGGCTAGCAGGACTCCGGTAAACCGGGCTGTAGCAGACTGCCATGGCTTAGTGGAAGCACTAGACTACATTTCCCCATAAGAGAGGCTACCAAGGATAGACAACTAGGTTGTCGGATCCCACACATACCAAGCATTTCAATCATACACACAATATGCTCGATATGTGCAAATACAACGTGGCATCACAACATGACTCTACAACTCAAGTATTTATTCAATAGGCTTCGAGGAGTGAGATATTACAAACATGGGTCTCATGACCCAACATTCAGAGCATACAAGTCAAAGCACATGCGGAAGCTTAACATGTCTGAGTACAGACATCTACAAATGAAAAAGGCTGAGAAGCCTGACTATCTACCAGATCCTGCCGAGGGCACAAGATCGTAGCTGAGGTATCAAGCTAAACGTCGAAGTCCACACGGAACTACTAGCGAGACTGAAGTCTCTCTACAAAACATAAATTAAGTAAACGTGAGTACAAATGTACCCAGCAAGACTTACATCAGACCTAACTACATATGCATCATTATCAACAAAGGGATGGTGGGGTTTAACTGCAGCAAGCCAGCTTTGACTCAGTGGCTAACCTGAACTACTACTGCAAGTAAATCTTTTGAGGTGGCGCACACGAGTCCACATATTCACCATTTCAATACACCACTATGGATCTGCTCTCGTCTCCCTACGAGAACGCCATCCATAGCATTCACGCTTATCTTGCGCATTTTAGAGTATCCACTTTCACTTGTCTATGAACTGTACATGCAACCCAGAAGTCCTTTACCGTAGACACGGCTATTCGAATAGATGATGCTAACCCTGCAGGGGTGTACTTCTTCACACATGCTCTCGCCACTTACCACCATGTACACGTCGTGTATCTCGGCAACCTTCAAGCGTAAGCCTGGCGAGGGAGTCGGCCACGACCTGACTAACCACACAAGTCTCTAGTCCAGGTTTATCGCCTATTCGGGTTCCATCCGCAAGGAGATCCGGCCGGTGTGTCGCTCACGGCCCCAAACGATGTGAGCAGGGTTCCCAAGCCCACCATCCGGGTGCCACTTGGTACACCGTGCCACTGTGCCTAGTCTGTCCCAAGCCCACCTGGTCGGGTGCCACTTGGTAGACTACTAACACTACCTACTAACACCAGAAACTAATTGCAACTCCTGGACAGAGATTAGGGTGATTAATAAGCCGAGAGGGGCCGAGTTACCGGAATCCAATGTGTGATAGTAATTGTTCATGGATCACCAACACGGAACTCAGTTCCTGAGGACGGTTTCAATGAGACAACCCACCATGTACTCCTACATGGCCTCTCACCGCTACCTTTACCAGATCGTGTTCACACACTTAGCTCTCAATAGTAGGACATGTTCACAACTTTCCAATTCAGATGAATCAGACCTGACACAACTCTAAGCAATAGCAGGCATGACAAACAAGCATGAATGAGTAGACACATTAGGGCTCAAACAACTCCTACTCATGCTAGTGGGTTTCATCTATTTACCGTGACAATGACATGTCATGCAGAGGAAAGGGGTTCAACTACCGCAACATGTAAAAGTTGAATCGTTGTTGTCCTAATGCAGTAAAAGAGAGCAGGAGCGAGAGAGTGGGATTGTATGGGAATGAACAAGGGGGTTTTGCTTGCCTGGCACTTCTGAAGATAGTATAGCTCTTCATCGGTGTCATCGAACTCATCGTCGGAACAACGTCTACTGAGGGGGAACAACACCGGCAAACAGAGAAGGAACACAATCAATGTAATGCAACAATATGATGCATGATCATGACATGGCAATATGCTGTTGATTGGGCTAATGCAACTAGCAACTAGATTAAATGAAGTTGGTTTGAATACAAGATTCCAATTCAAACTCCATATGTGATTATTCAAATGCCATTTAATTGATTTGTCCTAAGCAGAAGCTATAAGTTGTTCTAACATGCATGAAAAGGGTACAGATGGATAGATTGGATTTTTCTGATCATTTTTCATATATAATTTATTTCATTTGGAGTTACGGTTTAATTACTATGATTTTTAGAAGTTTAGGCAATTTTCTGGATTTTCTAATTATTTAGAAATAAACTAATTCCAGAAAATGCATTACCGCATCAGCACTACGTCAGCATGACGTAAGCGAGTCAACGGGGCAGCTCAGGTCAAACTGACCAGTGGGTCCCGCGTGTCAGTAGCTAAACTAAAGTAGCTAGGTTTAGTTAACCCTAATCTAGCTTAGTTAGCAGGGCGGCCCCACCTGTCATTGAGCCAGCGGAGGTCAAACCCCTGGTCAACTGGGGCTAACGCGCCGGCGTTTAGCCGCCGGCGAGGCCAAACGTGGCGGGGCAGTGCGGGTTTTGTCCCCCGACGACCAAATGGATGGTGGAGACTACCTATGAGCAGCTGGGAGCAAGCCGCGTCGATTAGCGATGGAGGTGGAGCTCGGGGTCGCCGGAAACGACGTTGACGACGAGCTGTGCGGCTGCCGGAGTTTGGGTGAGGTCAAACTCGTCGCTGTGGTGATCTTGGAGGCTCAAGACCGGCTCCTACATGGTCTACGTGGTGTTGTGACATCACTAGACATGGTGGTGCGCCCGTTGGGTGGTCGGAGCATCGTCTGCGACGAACTCAGGCGGCGGTGCATGTGGTGAAGCTCGTTGCGGTCAAAGCAGTGGACGACAGCGAGAACGAGAGGGATGGGAAGGGGCAGAAGCTCACGGTGAACACGATGAGCTAAGCGGCGCGGTCGGGGACGAGCTGCTGCAGCGGTGACGGGGAAGGGGATCTCCGGCGGTGGCGGAGTCCGCGAGGTTGATGCAGTGGCCTCGGGGCAAGCGAGCGCTTGGGGCTCGGCCTGCTCGATGGAGAGGACGATGGTGGACCTGCTGGACATAGCGAGGCGACGCATAGATGGCGGTGGCCACGTCTACGACGTTGAGGTGGTTGCGGCTGCGTCGGCTATGGCGGAGGGGAGCGAGGGAGAGGAGTCGGGGGAAGAGTGAGCGTGTACAGGCGGTCAATGATGTCTACTACACAACCTGCTTCTTGTAGACAGTGTTGGGCCTCCAAGTGCAGAGGTTTGTAGGACAGTAGCAAATTTCCCTCAAGTGGATGACCTAAGGTTTATCAATCTGTGGGAGGCTTAGGATGAAGATGGTCTCTCTCAAGCAACCCTGCAACCAAATAACAAAGAGTCTCTTGTGTCCCCAACACACCCAATACAATGGTAAATTGTATAGGTGCACTAGTTCGGCGAAGAGATGGTGATACAAGTGCAATATGGATGGTAGATATGGGTATTTGTAATCTGAAAATATAAAAACAACAAGGTAACAAATGGTAAAAGTGAGCATAAACGGTATTGCAATGCTAGGAAACAAGGCCTAGGGTTCATACTTTCACTAGTGCAAGTTCTCTCAACAATAATAACATAATTGGATCACATAACTATCCCTTAACATGCAACAAAGAGTCACTCCAAAGTCACTAATAGCGGAGAACAAACGAAGAGATTATGGTAGGGTACGAAACCACCTCAAAGTTATTCTTTCCAATCAATCCGTTGGGATATTCCTATAAGTGTCACAAACAACCCTAGAGTTCATGCTAGAATAACACCTTAAGACACAAATCAACCAAAACCCTAATGTCACCTAGATACTCCATTGTCACCTCAAGTATCCGTGGGTATGATTATACGATATGCATCACACAATCTCAATTCATCTATTCAAACCAACACATAGAACCTCAAAGAGTGCCCCAAAGTTTCTACCGGAGAATCACGACAAAACGTGTGCCAACCCACATGCATAGGTTCATGGGCGAGAACCCGCAAGTTGATCACCAAAACATACATCAAGTGAATCACGTGATATCCCATTGTCACCACAGATACGCACGGCAAGACATACATCAAGTGTTCTCAAATCTTTAAAGACTCAATCCGATAAGATTACTTCAAAGGGAAAACTCAATCCATTACAAGAGAGTAGAGGGGGAGAAGAAACAAAAGATCCAACTATAATAGCAAAGCTCGTGATACATCAAGATCGTGCCAAATCAAGAACACGAGAGAGAGAGAGAGAGAGAGAGAGAGAGAGATCAAACACATAGCTACTGGTACATACCCTCAGCCCCGAGGGTGAACTACTCCCTCCTTGTCATGGAGAGCGCCGGGATGATGAAGATGGCCACAGATGAGGGTTCCCCCCTCCGGCAGGGTGCCGGAACAGGGTCCCGATTGGTTTTTGGTGGCTCTGGAGGTTTTGCGGCGGCGGAACTCTTGATCTAATCTCTGTTCTGGAAGTTTTAGGATACGTGGAGTTATATAGGCGGAAGAAGCACGTCAGGGGAGCCACGAGGGCCCCACGAGGCGGGCGCCCTAGGGGTGGGCGCCCCCACCCTCGTGGCTTCCTCGCTCCTTCCTTGACGTGGGGTCCAAGTCCATCCGGTAGCTTTCTTTCCAAAAATAACTTCTCTAGTTGATTTCATTCCGTTTGACTCCATTTGATATTCCTTTTCTTGAAATATCAAATAGGCAAAAAACAAAGAAATCTGGGCTGGGCCTCCGGTTAATAGGTTAGTCCCAAAAGTAATATAAAAGTGGATAATAAAGCCCAATATTGCCCAAAATAGTAGATAGTATAGCATGGAGCAATAAAAAATTATAGATACGTTGGAGACGTATCAAGCATCCCCAAGCCTAATTCCTGCTCGTCCTCGAGTAGGTAAATGATAAAAAGATAATTTTTGATGTGGAATGCTAGTTTGCATAATTTCAATGTAATTCTTCTTACTTGTGATATGAATATTCAGATCCGAAAGATTCAAGACAAAAGTTCATATTGACATAAAAATAATAATTCTTCAAGCATACTAACAAAGCAATTATGTCTTCTCAAAATAACATGGCCAAAGAAAGTTATCCCTACAAAATCATATAGTCTGGCTATGCTCTATCTTCACCACACAAAATATTTAAATCATGCACAACCCCGATGACAAGCCAAGCAATTGTTTCATACTTTTGACATTCTCAAAACTTTTTCAATCTTCACGCAATACATGAGCGTGAGCCATGGATATAGCATTATATGTGGAATAGAATGGTGGTTGTGGAGAAGACAAAAAGAGGGAAGATAGTCTCACATCAACTAGGCGTATCAACGGGCTATGAAGATGCCCATTAATAGATATCAATGTGAGTGAGTAGGGATTGCCATGCAACGGATGCACTAGAGCTATAAGTATATGAAAGCTCAACAAATGAAACTAAGTGGGTGTGCATCCAACTCGCTTGCTCACGAAGACCTAGGGAATTTTGAGGAAGCCCGTCATTGGAATATACAAGCCAAGTTCTATAATGAAAAATTCCCACTAGTATATGAAAGTGGCGACATAGGAGACTCTCTATCATGAAGATCATGGTGCTACTTTGAAGCACACGTGTGGTAAAAGGATAGTAGCATTGTCCCTTCTCTCTTTTTCTCTCATTTTTATATTTTATTTATTTTTTTATTTGGGCCTTTCTCTTTTTTTATGGCCTCTTTTTTTCTTTTTATTATTTTTATTTTTCATCCGGAGTCTCATCCCGACTTGTGGGGGAATCATAGTCTCCATCATCCTTTCCTCACTGGGACAATGCTCTAAAAATGATGAACATCACACTTTTATTTTCTTACAACTCAATACTTAGAACAAAATATGACTCTATATGAATGCCTCCGGCGGTGTAGCGACCAGACCTCAAACAGTCTGATCTTTGTGCTCAGGTGTCATCCCTGGATCAGTAATGCTGACACCACACAATACTTGAAGGATTTATAACAGAGTAGCAATCACACACTTATTACATCGAAAGTCTCAAAAGAGAACTTATTAATATAAATATGGCTTAAGGCCATCTAATAACGATAACAGCGGAAGACTTGGAATATAAGCGAGTCCATCAACTCCAACGACATCACTGAGTATAGAACCACGACCTAAAAGCACCTTACTCGTCATCTGAAAAATCTGCAACATGAAACGCTGCAGCCCGAAAACGGGTCAGCACATGGAATATGTGGCAAGGTAACACATAGAGAGTAAATGAAAGAATAAGCCTATACTACATGCATATATGGCTGGTGGAAAGATCTATGGTTACAGTTTTGCGTAAAGCCAGTTTTTCCCTACTGCAAAGGAATATATTTTATTTAACTATCATGGTGGTTGTTAAACATTGAGAATGGTTGACAGCATCCTCAATCCCAGTTATAGTGATCATCATTAAAACCCAACAATATTAAATTGAAAGTAACATGACGAGATTCACATGATATCCAAGTACTAGATACTCAAAACGTCCATAACCGGGGACACGACTAACCATGATTAGTTTATACACTCTTCACAGGTTTGCGCACTTTTCCCCACAAGACTCGATCGCCTCCGCTGGATTTCTTGCACTACATGATGTTTGAGAAACGGATGACCGAGACATAGTCTTTCAGAAGCGCTAGCACCTTACTATGGATAGACCGGTACACCTACTTTCCCCTACATCTGCTAGTCTACCCTGTAAGAGTTCGCACGACTTAATCAACTATGCCAGAGCCCATAATGGCTTGTGGCTACACACGGAAGTTTCTAGTATGAATAATCCCATGATCCCTTTGGGCCTGGGTGGCGGTCCATAAAGAAAAACAACAGCAATCCCGAATACCCAGTACCTCAATCCACCAGATGTGTGTTTAAGTTGCCACCTTAAATAAACCATTAATTAAACTCTCACATCTGTCATGGATACACTCACCCAATCCACGTCTACTAGCATAGCATGGCAATATAAGCAAACGTAGAAGTAACTCCCAAAGGTTTGATAATACAACAGGTAATAGGTACTACCTCAACTACTTCCCACCCCACAATTTAATTAGATCCTAATCATGCAATGTTTGACGATTGATCTAATGCAATAAAACTGGGTAGTAAAGAGGTATGATCAAAGTGTTACTTGCCTTGCTGATGATCCGTGAAACCTAGAGATTCAAGTAACAAAGTAGCGCACTCGGTATTCTATCGCAGACAAACAAACAAGCATACAATAAGTACTCATCTAATGCACAGGTAAAACTCAAATAAGAGATATAACCATAAAGTTCAACTTAAGAACTCCGGTTTGCAAAAAGAATCAAATCAAACGAAGCAACGAAAGTCAAACGGCGAAAGAAAACAACTTCGTCTTACTAATCTGGATCTAAGTCAAATTTTACACAAGCAAAACCTTGTTTAAGTTGGTTAAACGGATAGAGGATTTCGAGACAAAACTCCAGGCGCTTGAATCACCTGATTCCGATAAACGAGCGAAAAGTTATACTAAAACGAAAATCGGATCAGAAATCGCGATCAGAAATAATCGCGGAAAAATCCGAGAAAAAGAAAAACGACGAACAGATTAACGAAGGAACGTTCATTAACTGGATCTAATCAACGAATACGTTCGTTAAAACGAACGAACGAGCGAACGCTCGCTAATTAACCTAAACCAAAAAAACCGATCTAATAAAAAAACAGAAACTAAAAAAACCGACGGAACGATTTTTCGTGAAAAACCGGCGACGCAAAAAACGAGGCACCTCGGGCGGCGGGTCCACGACAGCAATGGCTCTGGCTCGGCGGCGGGCGGCGGCGGCGGCTAGGTTAGGGTTAGGCGCGCGCGGCTCGAGGCGGGTCAAGGCCGGTGGGCTTTGGCTGGCCGGCTCGGTGCGCTACTTAAAGGTCATCAAGTGAGTCCCGCTCGGGTACAGCCCGGAGTCGGTTCGCGTTTTTTTTTATAATAACGGTAGAAAAACAAATAAAAGAAATACTAAACGGACTCCAAAAATCCCGAAATAAATTTTTCCCGACTTCTAAAATCAAGCCGGACAAGGTGAACATTTATTTGGGGCCTAAATGCAATTTTGAGAAACGCACATTTTTCCTAAATTCAAATAAAAGGGCGAAAAACTCCAAAATAAAATCTTATTTGATTTTATTATTAAATCCTCGATATTTCTTTATTTTGGGAAAGTCATTTTATTCCCTCTCTCATATTTTTGTAATTGAAATAATTGATGATAAAATAATTAAAATCAAATGATCCAATTCTCAAAATTTGAGAAAACTCAAATATGAAAATAACGAAATCCCCAACTCTCTCCGTGGGTCCTTGAGTTGCATAGAATTTCTAGGATCAAAATCCAAAGCAAATAAAATATGATATGCATTGATGATCTAATGTATAACATTCCAAATTGAAAATTTGGGATGTTACAAACCCGCCTCTTTAAGATGAATCTCACCCTCGAGATTCGGGTTAACTAGAAAATAGGTGAGGTGGTCCTTTAGCAAATCTTCCTCTCGCTCCCAGGTGGCTTCATCCTCGGTGTGGTGGCTCCACTGAACTTTGCAAAACTTGATAACCTTGCTGCGGGTAACTCGGCTGGCAAACTCGAGAATCTTAACTGGTTTCTCCTCATAGGTCAAATCGTTATTCAACTGAATCGCTTCCAATGGCACTGTATCTCTTAGTGGTATTTCAGCCATCTCCGCATGTCACTTCTTCAACTGTGATACGTGAAACACATCGTGAACTCCTGACAATCCTTCAGGTAATTCCAACTTGTAGGCCACTTCTCCCATACGTTCCAAAACACGATATGGTCCTACAAAACGTGGCGCTAACTTTCCCTTAACTCCAAAACACTTAATTCCTCGTAATGGAGATACTCGAAGATAAACTCGGTCTCCGACTCCGTAAACTGTCTCCTTGCGTTTAGAATCTGCATAGCTCTTCTGCCTGGACTGGGCTACCTTGAGCCTATCGCGAATCAACTTCACTTTCCGCTCGTAATCCTTAATCAAATCCGTCCAAACAATGGCGGTCTCCAACTTCATCCCACAACAACGGGGTCCTGCACCTCCTCCCGTACAAGGCTTCGAAAGGGGCCATTTTTAAACTGGATTGATAATTGTTGTTGTAAGAGAATTCCGCATATGGCAAATTGTCGTCCCAACTAGATGCATAATCTAGTGCACAAGCTCTCAAAGATATCCTCCAAAATATGATTGACTCTCTCGGTCGTCATACATGCTCATGGATGGAAAGCATGCTAAACTCTAGCCTGGTACCCAAAGTTTCATGCAACCGATTCCGAACTTTGAGGTGAATTGGGTTCCTCTATCGACATCGATACTCCTCGGAACTCCATGTAAACATACAATCCTGGTCATGTATATCTTTGCCAACTTAGCACTAGTGTAAGTGGTCTTTACCGGGAAATGAGCTACCTTCGTCAACCGATCAACTATAACCCAAATCGAGTCATAGCCTGAACGAGTCCTGGGTAATCCAGTGATATAATCCATGGCTAGTTTATCCCACTTCCATTCGGTATCGGCAATGGTCTGTAATAATCCTCACCGCTTCGATGCTCAGCCTTTACTCTCTGACATACATCACAAACTGCTACATATTCCGCAATATCTTTCTTCATTCCGGTCCACCAGAAAGTATCCTTCAAATCCAAATACATCTTGGTATTTCCTGGGTGAATGGAATATGGTGAATCATGTGCCTCTTGCAGAATCAACTTTCTGATCTCCGGGTCATTGGGCACATAAACACGGTCTTCAAACCATAGGGTGTCATGCTCATCCTCACGAAATCCTTTAGCCTTTCCTTCGCTCATTTTCTCCTTTATAGAGGCAATCTCTTCGTCAGTCTTCTGAGCATCTCTGATTCTATCCATCAAAGTTGACTGAATCTCCAATGCTACTACATAGCCTCTCGGAACTATTTCCAAACATAGCTCACGAAGATCCTCGGCTAACTCCTTTGGTATTTCTTTCGTCATTAGTGTATTGACATGGCTCTTACGGCTTAATGCATCAGCTACTACATTAGCCTTACCGGGATGGTAATGCAATCTCATATCATAATCCTTGATGAGCTCCAACCATCTCCTTTGTCGGAGGTTTAACTCTTCTGCGTGAAAATGTATTTCAAACTCTTGTGATCCGTATACACCTCACAATGGTTCCCAATGAGGAAATGTCTCCATGTTTTCAAAGCATGCACTACGGCGGCTAATTCCAAATCATGCGTGGCATAGTTCAATTCGTGGGGTTTCAGTTGTCGTGAAGCATACGAAACAACTCTTCCCTCCTGCATGAGCACTGCTCCAAGTCCTCGACGTGAAGCGTCGCAATACACCTCATAATCTTTAGTCCGATCTGGCAGAATTAACACTGGTGAGGTAACCAAACGTTTCTTCAACTCCTGGAAACTAGCCTCACACTCCTCAGTCCATATGAACTTGGTATCCTTCTTCAACAATTCCGTCATAGGTTTTGCAATCTTGGAGAAATTCTCAATAAATATCCGGTAGTATCCTGCGAGTCCAAGGAAACTCCGGATCTCTCCAACTGTTGTTGGTGCTTCCCAATTGGTCACAGTGATAACCTTTGTGGGGTCAACCGCTATTCCTTCTCCGGATATAACGTGTCCGAGGAACCCTACTTCCTTCAACCAAAACTCACATTTGCTAAACTTGGCATATAACTGATGTTCTCTGAGCTTCTCCAGTACCAATCACAAATGTTCCTTATGTTCCTCTTTATTCTTCGAGTAAACCAAAATATCATCAATGAACACTACGACGAACTTATCCAAAAACTCCATAAACACCTTGTTCATCATGTTCATAAAATAGGAAGGTGCGTTAGTCAGACCAAATGACATAACAGTATACTCATACAGCCCATATCTTGTGGTAAATGCTGTCTTAGGTATATCCTGCTCTTGAATCTTCAACTGATGGTATCCTGATCGCAAATCGATCTTGGAAAACACTTTAGCTCCTTGCAACCGATCAAACAGATCATTGATCATCGGTAGTGGGTACTTGTTCTTGATCGTTACTTCGTTCAACCCACGATAATCAACAACCATTCTTAACGATCCATCCTTTTTCTCCACTAAAAGTACTGGTGATCCCCAAGGCGAAGAACTTGGGCGAATGTAAGCTTTATCCAGTAACTCCTTAATCTGCTTCTTAATCTCCTCCAAATCATTTGCGGGCATCCTGTATGGTCGCTTCGATATTGGCCCTGTGCCTGGCAAAAGCTCAATCAAAAACTCAATATCTCGATCCGGTGGCATGTCTGGCAACTCTTCTGGAAATACGCCAGGGAAATCCTTTACCACTAGTACTTCCTCCTGCACAACTCCTGATAAGGAATTTACTTGCGTCCTATTTGGCGCATGCCGGGATACATACTTGATCCTTCTTCCTTCTGGCGTCGTAAGCAAAATTGTCTTACTGGCACAATCGATGTTTCCCCCATACATCGACAGCCAATCCATACCGAGAATCACGTCCAAACCTTGTGATTCCAGAATAATTAAATCCGTTGGGAAAATATGCCTTCCTATACTTAATGGCACTTGAAAACATCCTTGACTGGCCATATACTCCACCCCTGGTGAGCTTACTAGCATAGGTGTTTTAAGAATCCTAGTGGGCAGGCTATACTTATCCACAAATCCCCTTGATATGTATAAATGCGATGCACCAGTATCAAAAAGAACGAGTGTAGTAAATGAGTTAACCAAAAACTTACCTATTACCGCATCAGGCTGGGCTTCAACCTCCTCCACGCTAACGTGGTTCACCTGTCCCCTGTTGAAAGGGTTCGCTTTTTCCTGAGCTTCCATTGCCATTACGGCCTTCGTGACATTCATTGGCATAATGTCCGGTCTTCGACACTTAAAGCGGTGACTTGACTCAGATCTCTCTTGGCTGGGGTTGATGGGGTGGTACGGTTCTGGCCGTTGCTTCCTCCATTCCCATTACCATTCTTGGGGCCATTATGGTTGTGCGAACTACCTCCTCCATGGGTATGCTGAAAATGAACTCCCGGTTTAGGGGTAAGACGGGGCTTCTGCTGAGCTCCAGAATTGTACTTCCCCTGTCCATACTTCCTCTTACGGTTTTCAATCTGCTGCTGCTTCCCCTCAATCATAAGAGCACGATCTACCAACTCCTGGTAGTTATTGAAGCTTGCTACCATCAACTGCATACTCAGCTCGTCATTTATTCCTTCCAGAAACTTCTCCTGTTTGGCTGCATCCGTAGCAACGTCATCTGGGGCATAACATGCTAGCTTACTAAAGTCATCCACATACTGGCCAACTGTCCATCCTCCTTGGCGCAAGTTGCGAAACTCACGCTTCTTCATGGCCATAGCTCCCGCTGAAACATGGGCGAGACGGAAAGCTTGCTGGCCCGATCCCATGTGACAGTGTCTACAGGGTAAGTGGCTGTAAAATTCTCCCACCATGCTGCTGCGGGTCCTTCAAGCTGATGTGCGGCAAATTTCACCTTTTCCCCATCTGTACATCCTGCAGCGGTCAACTCCCTCCCTATCTTATGGAGCCAATCATCTGCCACTATCGGCTCGGTGCTACTGGAAAACACCGACGGATTCAGCCTAAGAAAACGGATTAAGTGATCAACAGGTGGTGATGGTGGTGGGTTGTTGTTGTTGTTGTTCTGGTTCTGGACTAGCAACTGCATCAACGCATTCTACTGCTGGATCAACTGAGTGAGCTCTGGTGGGAAGGCAAATCCATTGTCACGTCTCGGAGGCATCTGAGGGTTTATAGAAAAGACGAGAGTTAAGAATAGAATGAGGTCTAAATAGAAAACACTACCCAAATGCACAATGAGACAAATGCACACAAAAATCACTTCATTCAATCAAGCAAGAGCATACAAACGGTCTAGAACTATCACAAAAGTGCGTGGACTATGCTATGTACATGGTGGAACACTACTACTGTTATGGTGGTCAACTAGAAAAACTGCTCCGATGAAGACTCCATGATATCTGCTCCGGCTTCATCAACGTAGTCATCATCACTATCGTCGGGATCCGAGTCGTGTCATTGATGATGATATAATTAACCGGGCAAGTGGATTCGTCATCTTCTCTTTTGGGTGCTGAACCTCCCATGAATACTTCAATCTTCTTCTTAAGGTCGCCGTCCTGTCTCACTAGAGCGACGATCTCCTCCATATAGTCTTCACGTGTAGCCTTGAGTTCTTCTTCTAGCTCCTTGATCTTGGTCATAGCCTTCTGTAGATCCTCCATACCTGCGCACATCTGGTTCTCCTGGCGTCGGATGTGCTGGTTTAATTCCTGGATATAAGTTGCGATTGATCTGTCTCTCCTGGTGCTGATCATCTCCCATTGCTCATCTCGGCGCCCACAAATCTGGTAGATAGTATTTTTGAGATCGTTATGGTAAACTTATCCAATACGTCCCATGGCGATGTGGGCTGCCATACTCTTTCCTAGACTCCAAGTTGGTGCATCAAAGGAAAACTCTATGGGCTCCGTGACTGGTGCAAATGTCCTTCCTGGAATTTGAACTTGAATCATCCAGCGCTCCTCTTCGGGTAAAATGGCGTTGTAGGTCCCGATGAAGCTTGGTACTCCTATGTTCAGATATCTAGTGACTTCCTTCAGGTGACAACCAAAGGGTCTATCTTCATCCGGTTGTGTGAACTTGTTCCTTGCATCCGCCATCCTAAAGAATAGAAAAGATGAGGAGTCAGAAATGAGGAGAAAGAGTAGTGATCTAGGGCTTTAGCTTAGTGGCCGTGTCCTATAGTCAGCGTGTGCTCTGATACCATCTTTGTAGCGACCAGACCTCAAATACCGATCTCGTGCTCAGTGTCATCCTGGATCAAGAATGTGACACCACACAATACTTGAAGGATTTATAACAGAGTAGCAATCACACACTTATTACATCGAAAGTCTCAAAAGAGAACTTATTAATATAAATATGGCTTAAGGCCATCTAATAACGATCACAACGGAAGACTTGGAATATAAGCGAGTCCATCAACTCCAACGGCATCACTGAGTATAGAACCACGACCTAAAAGCACCTTACTCTTCATCTGAAAAATCTGCAACATGAAACGCTGCAGCCCGAAAACGGGTCAGCACATGGAATATGCTGGCAAGGTAACACATAGAGAGTAAATGAAAAAATAAGCCTATACTACATGCATATATGGCTGGTGGAAAGCTCTATGGTTACAATTTTGCGTAAAGCCAGTTTTTCCCTACTGCAAAGGAATATATTTTATTTAACTATCATGGTGGTTGTTAAACATTGAGAAAGGTTGACAACATCCTCAATCCCAGTTATAGTGATCATCATTAAAACCCAACAATATTACATTAAAAGTAACATGATGAGATTCACATGATATCCAAGTACTAGATACTCAAAACGTCCATAACCGGGGACACGGCTAACCATGATTAGTTTATACACTCTGCAGAGGTTTGCGCACTTTTCCCCACAAGACTCGATCACCTCCGTTGGATTTCTCGCACTACATGATGTTTGAGAAACAGATGACCGAGACATAGTCTTTCAGAAGTGCTAGCACCTTACTATGGATAGACCGGTACACCTACTTTCCCCTACATCTGCTAGTCTACCCTGTAAGAGTTCGCACGACTTAATCAACTATGCCAGAGCCCATAATGGCTTGTGGCTGCACACGGAAGTTTCTAGTATGAATAATCTCATGATCCCTTTGGGCCTGGGTGGCGGTCCATAAAGAAAAACAACAGGCAATCCTGGAATACCCAGCTACCTCAATCCACCCAGATGTGTGTTTAAGTTGCCACCTTAAATAAACCATTAATTAAACTCTCACATCTGTCATGGATACACTCACCCAATCCACGTCTACTAGCATACCATGGCAATATATGCAAATGTAGAAGTAACTCCCAAAGGTTTGATAATACAACAGGTAATAGATACTACCTCAACTACTTCCCATCCCACAATTTAATTAGATCCTAATCATGCAATGTTTGAGGATTGATATAATGCAATAAAACTGGGTAGTAAAGAGGTATGATCAAAGTGTTACTTGTCTTGCTGATGATCCGTGAAACCTAGAGATTCGAAGTAACAGGCGGCGCACTCCGGGTATTCTATCGTAGACAAACAAACAAGCATACAATAAGTACTCATCTAATGCACAGGTAAAACTCAAATAAGAGATATAACCAGAAAGTTCAACTTAAAAACTCCCGTTTGCAAAAAGAATCAAATCAAACGAAGCAACGAAAGTCAAACGGCGAAAGAAAACAACTTCATCTTACTAATCTGGATCTAAGTCAAATTTTACAGAAGCAAAAACTTGTTTAAGTTGGTTAAACGGATAGAGGATTTCGATACGAAACTCCAGGCGCTTGAATCGCCTGATTCCGATAAACGAGCGAAAAGTTATACTAAAACGAAAATCGAATCAGAAATCGCGATCAGAAATAATCGCGGAAAAATCCGAGAAAAAGAAAAACAACGAACAGATTAACGAACGAACGTACGTTTACTGGATCTAATCGACGAATACGTTCGTTAAAACGAATGAACGAGCGAACGCTCGCTAATTAACCTAAACCGAAAAAAATCGATCTAATAAAAAAACGGAAACTAAAAATACCGACAAAAAACCGACGAAAAAACCGAACGGTTTTTCGAGAAAAACCGGCGACGCGGAAAACGAGGCACCTCGGGCGGTGGGTCCACGACAGCGGCGGCGGCGGCGGCTAGGGTTAGGGTTAGGGCGCGGCGCGAGGCTCGAGGCGGGCTGGGGCGCTGGTGGGTGGCCGGCTCAAGTAAGTGCTATTTAAAGGTCGCCCAAGGCGAGTCCCGCTCGCACGCGGCCGAGTCGGTTCGTGTTTTTTTTATAATAACGCGTAGAAAAACAAATAAAAGAAATACTAAACGGACTCCAAAAATCCTGAAATAAATTTTCCCCGACTTCTAAAATCAAGCCGGACAAGGTGAACATTTATTTGGGGCCTAAATGCAATTTTGAAAAACGCACATTTTTCCTAAATTCAAATAAAAGGGCGAAAAACTCCAAAATAAAATCTTATTTGATTTTATATTAAATCCTCAATATTTCTTTATTTTGGGAAAGTCATTTTATTCCCTCTCTCATATTTTTGTAATTGAAATAATTGATGATAAAATAATTAAAATCAAATGATCCTATTCTCAAAATTTGAGAAAACTCAAATATGAAAATAATGAAATCCCCAACTCTCTCCGTGGGTCCTTGAGTTGCGTAGAATTTCTAGGATCAAAACCCAAAGCAAATAAAATATGATATGCATTGATGATCTAATGTATAACATTCCAAATTGAAAATTTGGGATGTTACAGGCGGTGTACCGGGATATGCAATGAATCAAGAGTGACATGTATGAAAGAATTATGAATGGTGGCTTTGCCACAAATACGATGTCAACTACATGATCATGCAAAGCAATATGACAGTGATGGAGCGTGTCATAATAAACGAAACGCCGGAAAGGTTCATGGCAATATATCTCGGAATGGCTATGGAAGTGCCATGATAGGTAGGTATGGTGGCTGTTTTGAGGAAGGTTTATGGTGGGTGTATGATACCGGCGAAAAGTGTGCGGTATTAGAGAGGCTAGAAATGGTGGAAGGGTGAGAAAAATGTGTATAATCCATGGACTTAACACTAGTCATAAAAAACTCATATACTTATTGCAAAAATCTACAAGTTATCAAAGCAAAGTAGTACACGCATGCTCCTAGGGGGATAGATTGGTGGGAAAAGACCAGCGCTCGTCCCCGACCGCCACTCATAAGGAAGACAATCAATAAATAAATCATGCTCCGACTTCATCACATAACGGTTCACCATACGTGCATGCTACGGGAATCACAAACTTTAACACAAGTATTTCTCAAATCCACAACTACTCAACTAGCATGACTCTAATATCACCATCTTCATATCTCAAAACAATCATAAGGGATCAAACTTCTCTTAGTATTCTACGCACTCAAAAGAAAGTTTTACAAATCTTGAATACCAATCATATTAGGATTATTTAAGCGAATTACCATGCTATTTAAGACTCTCAAAATAATCTAAGTGAAGCATGAGAGTTCATATATTTCTTCAAAATAAATCCACCACCGTGCTCTAAAGGATATAAGTGAAGCACTAGAGCAAACAACAAACTACTCCGAAAGATATAAGTGAAGATCTATGAGTAGTCGAATAATTATGCAACTATGTGAAGACTCTCTCATTTAACAATTTCAGATCTTGGTATTTTATTCAAACAACAAGAAAAGCTAAAGAAAATAAAATGACGCTCCAAGCAAAACACATATCATGTGGTGAATAAAAATATAGCTCCAAGTAAAGTTACCGATGAACAAAGACGAAAGAGGGGATGCCACCCAGGGCATCCCCAAGCTTAGGCTCTTGGTTGTCCTTGAATATTACCTTGGGTTTCCTTGGGAATCCCCAAGCTTAGGCTCTTACCACTCCTTATTCCATAGTCCATCGAATCTTTACCCAAAACTTGAAAACTTCACAACACAAAACTTAACAGAAAACTCGTAAGCTTCGTTAGCGAAAGAAAACAAAACACCACTTCAAGGTACTGTAATGAACTCATTATTAATTTATATTGGTGTTAAACCTAATGTATTCCAACTTCTCTATGGTTTATAAACTATTTTACTAGCCATAGATTTATCAAAATAAGCAAACAACACATGAAAAACAGAATCTGTCAAAAACAGAACAGTCTGTAGTAATCTGTAACTAACGCAAACTTCTGGAACTCCAAAAATTCTAAAATAAATTGGTGGACCTGAGGAATTTTTCTAGTAATCATCTGCAAAAAGAATCAACTAAATATCAATCTCCAGTAAAAAGCTTTAGCTAATCTCATGAGCGCTAAAGTTTTTGTTTTTTACAGCATGATCATAAAGACTTCACCCAAGTCTCCCCAAAGGTTCTACTTGGCACAAACACTAATTAAAACACAAAACCACATCTAAACAGAAGCTAGATGGATTATTTATTCCTAAACAGAACCAAAAATCAAGAAACTAAAATAAAATTGGGTTGCCTCCTAACAAGAGCTATCATTTAACACCCCTAGCTAGGCATGATGATTTCAATGATGCTCACATAAAAGATAAGAATTGAAACATAAAGAGAGCATCATGAAGAATATGACTAGCACATTTAAGTCTAATCCACTTCCTATGCATAGGGATTTTGTGAGCAAACAACTTATGGGAACAATAATCAACTAGCATAGGAAGGCAAAACAAGCATAACTTTAAAACTTTAAGCACATAGAGAGGAAACTTGATATTATTGCAATTCCTACAAGCATATGTTCCTCCCTCATAATAATTTTCAGTAGTATCATGGATGAATTCAACAATATAACCAGCACCTAAAGCATTCTTTTCATGATCTACACGCATAGAAAATTTATTACTCTCCACATAAGCAAAATTCTTCTCATTCGGAATAGTGGGAGTATCATAAGAGACTTGAATACTATTAATTGTTTCCACATTAAAAGAGTAATGTTCAGAAAAAGGATAATCATAATCATGACAAGCTTTATAAATATAATCATCACTACTTTTTATAGCATAAGTTTCATCACAATAATCATCATAAGTAGCAACTTTGTTCTCATCATAATCGATTGAAACCTCTTCCAAGATAGTGGAATCATTACTAAATAAAGTCATAACCTCTCCAAATCCACTTTCATAAATATAATCATCATAGGTAGAAGGCATGCTATCATCATAACAACTTTGCATATCAAATCTTGGGAGGCTAAAAATATCATCTTTGTTAAACATAGCTTCCCCAAGATTGGGCCTTTTCATATCATAAGCATAACCACTCTCATCATCAATAGTATGGATAGCACCAATAGTATAGCAATTATTATATTCTTCCAAGCAAGTGCCAAAAAGATTTTCAAGATCATAAGAAGTATCATTATCTTCCCAATCATAATCATCACAACAAGCAATAGGCGTAACGAGATCATCATCAAGTGTATCATCTTCATTTTCATGAGGCACAACAATAATAGGAGCAACTTTATTTGGGAGAGATACCTTTTTACCTCTCTTCCTTTCTATTTTCTTATTCTTCACCACATCATGTGTGGGTTCAATCTTCTTTTTGGAGCTCCTTATTAAAGAGATTGGTTGAATAGAAGGCTCCTCCTCGTTACCTGATTCATCATAAGAAATAATAGGAGGATATTGGGAAGTCTCTTCCCTTTCATTAGCATTCTCTTCATCTTCTATTTGTTTTCTTTTCCTTATGTAATTGGCAATATAAGGATTTTCAATACAATTCACCGCATAATACATATAAATTTTCTCTAGATCAAAATGAAGAACTTTATCAAGGGCAAATTTTGGAATATCCTTAGCTATACGTTTAATTTCTTCATAACCCAAGAGCAAACTAAGTTCATTATGATGTGCAAGGGAAATCAAGTCATCATAATTTTTGGACACGATACGATCATGAAACAAATTGCATTGGGTACTAAAATGATCACGTTCATTGCAAAGTTCACAAGTATGGCTAAGAAAAAATAAATTTTCAGCACATTCATCTAGCTCTTCTTGCAAAAATTTGGTCTCTAAGTACTTATGCCTCTTGCAATATCTGTCTTCCCTATTTGGTGTGTACTTACAAACCCAATGCACTCCAGAAAAATTGACATGTTTATAGGAGGCATTTTCATCATAACTAGTGCAATCATCATTAGTACTATGGATATTCAAGGAGTTCATACTAACAACATTGCAATCACGCTCATCATTCAAAGATTTAGTGCCAAACAATTTAATGCATTCTTATTCTAACACTTTGGCACAATTTTCTTTTCCATCATACTCACGAAAGATATTAAAAAGATGAAGCGTATGAGGTAAACTCAATTCCATTTTTTTGTAGTTTTCTTTTATAAACTAGACTGCTGCTAAAAAAAGAAACAAAAAGATTCGATTGCAAGATCTAAAGATATACATTCAAGCACTCACCTCCCCGGCAACGGTGCCAGAAAAGAGCTTGATGTCTACAACACAACCTTCTTCTTGTAGACGTTGTTGGGCCTCCAAGTGCAGAGGTTTGTAGGACAGTAGCAAATTTCCCTCAAGTGGATGACCTAAGGTTTATCAATCCGTGGGAGGCGTAGGATGAAGATGGTCTCTCTCAAGCAACCCTGCAACCAAATAACAAAGAGTCTCTTGTGTCCCCAACACACCCAATACAATGGTAAATTGTATAGGTGCACTAGTTCGACGAAGAGATGATGATACAAGTGCAATATGGATGGTAGATATGGGTATTTGTAATCTGAAAATATAAAAACAGCAAGGTAACAAATGGTAAATGTGAGCGTAAACGGTATTGCAATGCTAGGAAACAAGGCCTAGGGTTCATACTTTCACTAGTGCAAGTTCTCTCAACAATAATAACATAATTGGATCACATAACTATCCCTCAACATGCAACAAAGAGTCACTCCAAAGTCACTAATAGCGGAGAACAAACGAAGAGATTATGGTAGGGTACGAAACCACCTCAAAGTTATTCTTTCCAATCAATTCGTTGGGATATTCCTATAAGTGTCACAAACAGCCCTAGAGTTCGTACTAGAATAACACCTTAAGACACAAATCAACCAAAACCCTAATGTCACCTAGATACTCCATTGTCACCTCAAGTATCCGTGGGTATGATTATACGATATGCATCACACAATCTCAATTCATCTATTCAAACCAACACATAGAACCTCAAAGAGTGCCCCAAAGTTTCTACCGGAGAATCACGACGAAAACGTGTGCCAACCCCAATGCATAGGTTCATGGGCGGAACCCGCAAGTTGATCACCAAAACATACACCAAGTGAATCACGTGATATCCCATTGTCACCACAGATACGTACGGCAAGACATACATCAAGTGTTCTCAAATCTTTAAAGACTCAATCCGATAAGATTACTTCAAAGGGAAAACTCAATCCATTACAAGAGAGTAGAGGGGGAGAAGAAACATAAGATCCAACTATAATAGCAAAGCTCACGATACATCAAGATCGTGCCAAATCAAGAACACGCGAGAGAGAGAGAGAGAGATCAAACACATAGCTACTGGTACATACCCTCAGCCCCGAGGGTGAACTACTCCCTTCTCGTCATGGAGAGCGTCGGGATGATGAAGATGGCCACAGATGAGGGTTCCCCCCCTCCGGCAGGGTGCCGGAACAGGGTCCTGATTGGTTTTTGGTGGCTCTGGAGGTTTTGCGGCGGCGGAACGCCCGATCTAATCTCTGTTCTGGAAGTTTTAGGATGCGTGGAGTTATATAGGCGGACGAAGCACGTCAGGGGAGCCACGAGGGCCCCATGAGGCAGGGGGGCACGCCCCCCACCCTCGTGGCTCCCTCGGTCCTTCCTTGACGTGGGGTCCAAGTCCATCCGGTAGCTTTCCTTCCAAAAATAACTTCTCCAGTTGATTTCGTTCCGTTTTGACTCTGTTTGATATTCCTTTTCTTCGAAATACTGAAATAGGCAAAAGCAAAGAAATCTGGCTGGGCCTCCGGTTAATAGGTTAGTCCCAAAAGTAATATAAAAGTGGATAATAAAGCCCAATATTGCCCAAAACAGTAGATAATATAGCATGGAGCAATCAAAAATTATAGATACGTTGGAGACGTATGATGACCCACAAGTATAGGGGATCTATCGTAGTCCTTTCGATAACTAAGAGTGTCGAACCCAACGAGGAGCAGAAGGAAATGATAAGCGGTTTTCAGTAAGGTTTTCTCTGCAAGCACTGAAATAGTAGGTGATAGATAGTTTTGTGATAAGATAAATAGTAACAAGCAAAAAGTAAATAAAGTAAATAACGTGCAGCAAGGTGGCCCAATCCTTTGTGTAGCAAAGGATAAGCCTAGACAAATTTTAATAATGAAGAAGGAGCTCCCGAGGACACATTGGGAATTATCGTCAAGCTAGTTTTCATCACATTCATATGATTCGTGTTCGGTACTTTGATAATTTGATATGTGGGTGGATCGACACTTGGGTACTGTCCTAACTTGGACAAGCATCCCACTTATGATTAACCCCTATTGCGAGCATCCACAACTACAAAAAGGAGTATTAAGGTAAACCTAACCACAGCATTAAACATATGGGTCCATATCAGCCCCTAATGAAGCAACTCATAAACTAGGGTTTAAGCTTCTGTCACTCTAGCAACCCATCATCTACTTATTACTTCCCTATGCCTTCCTCTAGGCCCAAACAATGGTGAAGTGTCATGTAGTCGACGTTCACATAACACCACTAGAGGAAAGACAACATACATCTCATCAAAATATCGAACTAATACCAAATTCACATGACTACTAGTAGCAAGACTTCACCCATGTCCTCAGGAACAAACGTAACTACTCACTAAGCATATTCATGTTCATAATCAGAGGAGTAATAATATGCATAAAGGATCTGAACATATGATCTTCCACCAAGTAAACCAACTAGCATCAACTACAAGGAGTAATCAACACTACTAGCAACCCACAGGTACCAATTTGTGGTTTTGATACAAGATTGGATACAAGAGATGAACGAGGGTTTTGAGAGGAGATGGTGCTGGTGAAGATGTTGATGGAGATTGACCCCCTCTCGATGAGAGGATCGTTGGTGATGACGTTGGTGATGATTTCCCCCTCCTGGAGGGAAGTGTCCCCGGCAGAAAAGCTCCGCCAGAGCCCTAGATTGATTCCACCAAGGTTTCGCCTCGTGGCGGCGGACTTTTGTCCCGTAAGCTTGCCCACGATTTTTTCCAGGGTAAAAATGATGACATAGCAGAAGATGGACTCCGGAGGCCCACCAGGGGCCCAGAAATAGGGCGCGCATACAGGGGGCACACCTGTCTGGACAGGTGTGGGCCCCAGCCTATTGATTTTGCTCATAATTTCTTATAAATTCCAAAAGGTTGTTTCGTGGAGTTTCAGGACTTTTGGAGATGTGCAGAATAGATTTCCAACGTTTGCTCCTTTTCCAGCCAGAATTCCAGCTGCCGGCATCCCCCCTCTTCATGGTAAACCTTGTAAAACAAGGGAGAATAGCCATAAGTATTGAGATATAATGTGTAATAGAAGCCCATAATGCAATAAATATTGATATAAAAGCATGATGCAAAATGGACGTATCAACTCCCCCAAGCTTAGACCTCCCTTGTCCTCAAGCGGAGACCGAAATTGAAAAATATGTCCACATGTTTAGAGATAGAGGTGTCGATTAAAATAAAGTACGGACATGAGGGCATCATGATCATTCTAATAACAACAACATATATGGATTTTGTCATATGATTTCCTATGCTCAAGTAATAAGCAATTCACAATGTCAAGTATGGTTCAAAAACTTCATTGGGAACTAATAAACTATAATCTCAGTCATTGAAGCAATTGCAATTTATCATAATATCGGAAAGAGTCAATAATAGAGCTTTTCAGCAAGCTCACATACTCAACTATCTCATAGTCCCCTATAATTGTTAACACTCACGTAATACTTGTGGTTATAGAGTTTCAACCAGACACTGAGAAATATAGGGGCTTATTGTGTTGCCTCCCAGCGTATTCACCTTTAGGTGATGTCAACAATAATAGCCTATGCCAACTTACATCCAATTGGATATATGTATCATGATCTTTCAAACACGAGGAGCTTGCCAAAGGATAAAAATAAAAAGGGAAAGGTGAGCAGCACCTTGACTCAAGCATAAAGTAAAACATAAAGTAAAAGATAGGCCCTTCGCAGAGGGAAGCAGAGGTTGTCATGCGTGTTTTAGGTTTGATGCATAAAATCTTAGTGCAAAAGAACGTCACTTTATATTGCCCCTTGTATGTGGACCTTTATTATGTAGTCTGTCACTTTTATTACTTCCACAACAAGTTCGTACAAAGCTTATTTTCTCTGCACTAATAAGTCATACATATTTAGAGAGCAATTTTTATTGCTTGCACCGATGACAACTTACTTGAAGGATCTTATTCAATCCATAGGTAGGTATGGTGGACTCTCATGGAAAAACTGGGTTTAAGGATATTTGGAAGCACAAGTAGTATCTCTACTTGGTGCAAGGAATTTGGCTAGCATGAGGGAGAAAGGCAAGCTCAACATGTTTGGAAGGTCAATGACAATATACTTTAACTGAGATGTCGGAAAACATAAACCATTACGTTGTCTTACTTGTCCAACATCAACTCTTTTAGCATGTCATACTTAATGAGTGCTTCACAATCATAAAAGATGTCCAAGATAATATATTTATATGTGAACCCCTCTTTCCTTATCACTTCCTATTAATTGCAACGATGACCAAGGCTACGTTCATCAACTCTCAACAATTTTATGCATCATACTTTCTATATGTGAAGTTATCACTATCCATAAGATCAATATGAACTCTTTTATTCTTTCTACTTTCTCAAGATCATAGCAAAGCCCTTGACTCAACACTAATCTTTATTATAGATAGCACAGGGCTCGCTTACATAAAGAGATCACAAAGCAAAGCTCAAAACTACTTGATATCAAAACTTCAATCTACTAGATCAAGATACTACTAAAATGATCGAACTAAATAAAGCGGTAAAGATAGGAGTGTGATGGTGATACGATACCGGGGCACCTCCCCCAAGCTTGGCAGTTTCCAAGGGGAGTGCCCATACCCATGTGATTATTTCCTCGGAGGTGATGGGGGTGGTGATGATGACGGTGGATAATCGCACATCGAGCGTAATAGCTCCTCCAACTTGTGGATAATGCCCTTGAGCCCAGCAATATGATCCTTCAACAAAATATTCTCCTGTGTGAAATACTTGTTCTGTATGCGGGCTAACTCAATCATCTTGAAAGCTTCAATCTCTGTTGGAGTAAAAAGGTTAGGTAAGGGTTGAGGGATGTCTTCTTCTTTCACCACCGGAGTTTGAACCTCCATGGCCTTCTTGATCCCTTCATCCTTGTTGATCTCTTCCGGTTCCTCTCTTTTCAACTCTAGAGTCAATAGCCAAGCATCGTTGTCTTCGTTGTTGGAGCAGGGAGAATTCATGGTGTTCTAAATCTGCAACAGAAACAGCTCGAAACGAAAACAGAGGATATTTGCGTGATACGGTGGTCAAAACCTTCGGGAGTATATATAGTGAATTTTTACCGACCAAAATACGTAACATACAGGAAAACGGAGTCCGGCAGGCACACGAGGTGCCCACGAGACAGGGGGTGCGCCCTACAGGGGGGGCGCACCCTCCTCTCTCACGGGAGCCTCGTGTCCCTTTAGGACTACTTCTTTCTTAAATAACCCAAAACTGATAAAAATTGCCATTAGAGTTGTTTTGGAGTCGGTTTACTTACCGTACTACGTACCTATGCCTTTTCGGAGTCTGGAACGTTCTGGAAAGTGTCTCTTATGTATTCCTCAGGGGTTATGGTCTCAATAATATTAGTTTCCACATTAATAGGATTACCTAAAATATAATGTTTAATTCTTTAACCGTTTACCACCCTCGGATTTGTGCCTTCGAAGTTGTTGATTTTTATAGCACCAGAACGATAGACCTCTTCTATAACGTAGGGACCTTCCCATTTTGAGAGAAGTTTTCCTGCAAAAAATCTTAAACGAGAGTTGAATAATAACACATAATCTCCTACGTTAAACTCACGCTTTTGTATCCTCTTATCATGTCAGCGTTTAACTTTTTCTTTGAAAAGCTTGGCATTCTCATATGCTTGGGTTCTCCATTCATCAAGTGAGCTAATATCAAACAACCTCTTCTCACCGGCAAGTTTGAATTCATAATTGAGCTCTTTAATAGCCCAATATGCTTTATGTTTAAGTTCAAGAGGTAAATGACATGCTTTTCCATAAACCATCTTATATGGAGACATACCCATAGGATTTTTTTTTGTATGCAGTTCTATAGGCCCATAATGCATCATCAAGTTTTTTGGACTAATTCTTTCTAGATCTATTCACAATATTTTGCAAAATTAATTTTAGCTCTCTATTGCTCAATTCTACTTGACCACTAGACTGCGGGTGATAAGGAGATGCGATTCTATGATTGACATCATACTTAGCAAGCATCTTACGGAAAGCACCATGAATAAAGTGTGAACCACCATCACTCATAAGATATCTAGGGACTCCAAACCTCGGAAAAATAACTTCTTTAAGCATTTTAATAGAAGTATTATGATCAGCACTACTAGTTGGAATAGCTTCTACCCACTTAGTAACGTAATCAACAGCAACTAAAATATGTGTATAACCATTAGAGGCAGGAAAAGGTCCCATATAATCAAAGCCCCAAACATCAAACGGTTCAATAACAAGAGAATAATTCATAGGCATTTCTTGACGTCTACTAATGTTACCTATTCTTTGACATTCATCACAAGATAAGACAAACTTACGAGCATCTTTGAAAAGAGTAGGCCAATAAAAACCAAATTGAAGTACCTTGTGTGCAGTTCTATCTCCAGCGTGGTGTCCTCCATAAGATTCAGAGTGACATCAGAGGCGACCCGACCTCGAGACGGTCAAGCCTCGTGTTCTTTGTGCCATCCACGATCAAGATGTCGGCACACACAAGACATCAATGTATATATCAAAGTGCAATCACATGTATAAATAATGTAAAATGATATATACCTCATAATACTCAGCGGAAACAATCAAACGGGTGTGGAGTCCCATCAACGCCATCGGCAGGTTGAGTGTAGACCGTAACCCAGATCGTAACTCTTACTCGTCGAGGAAAGTATCTCGCAACATGATACGTTGCAGCCGTGTAGGTCAAGACATTGAATGTACCGCAAGATCACAATATGAGAAAACAGATGATAAACTATACTATATGCAGTATGGCTTTATGGCTCAGATTCGAGTTTTGTTTGCATAAAAGCTGATTTTATTTTACCTACATCAAAGGCATAAATGGAGTCTGTACTATGGAGTTTTCTATCATGACATGGTTCCGCCAACCGATGTCTCATAGCCCAAAATTCATCATATGTTGCCCACAATTAAGTTATCAATCCGGTGTTGAGAGTTCCGAGATAGATCCAAGTCCAGCTGCTCAAATTGTTCGTAACCGGGGACACGGCTAATCGATTAGGTTTTAACCCTCTGCAGAGGTTTGTACACTTTACCCGAAGATCCCTCTCTTTACGTTCTCGCACTTCGAGTGTTTGAGAACAAGATGACCAAACATGGTCTTCCAAAGAGTTCCTCGACCACCGTCCGGTACTCAACCCATCCTACCGTAGTTCTACATCTGCTAGTACCGCCCCAGCCAGAGTCACAACTAAGGTCAACCAAGCCGAGCCCATAATGACTTGCGGTTGCACAGTAAGCTTCCGGCGTGAAATATTCTTCCGCCTCTTTGAGTCTGGGTGAAGCTTTCCGCAAGATGTCATGGCGCTTCTCCATGCATCCCGCCAACCATTGGTTTCTCCAGGTGCCCACAACCGTCCTTCACCCAATGAGTGTGTATTGAATTCTTGTCTCGAGTCTTGAAGTCTTGAGGCCTTGAAGATGCAGTCCTTGCAGATTCCATCATGGAGTTGTCGCCATAGACGAGATCCTCCATTCTCACACCACTCCCGAGCACTCATACCAACCCGTCTACTATAGCGTAGCATTAAAATAAATAACGTCCCGGGCTTGGTAACAGGGTGATGGGTTCCTACCTCATGCATACTACTCAACTACAAGGATTCAATATCACTACTGGAGGGATTGTTGCGAAGATGACACTAGATGCAATAAAACACATAGGTATGAAAAACATGGTCAAAGTGAACTTGCCTGGTGATGTTGACGAAGAAGAAGAATTATCCTTCTCAAGAAATAACTTGATAGACTACTCGTCACTCTCTGATGAAATCTATATAACAAACATATCATTCACATAAGCACTCACACTAACAATCAAAACAAAAGAGAGAGCGAATAAGAATCCGAAGGAACTTCAAATAAAACTAGGGAGTCTTCTTCTACAACATTCACAAAATTAGTTTTGTCTAACAGAAAATAAAACACTAAAATAACAGAGAATAAAATATAAATTTAGTTAAGACAAAAAAAAGTATTTTTTCATAAAGCTATTTTGAAAGTATTTTCAATTGGGAGTTAAAACAGAGAGAAGTCCATTGCAAGTTATTAGCGAACTTGAATTGATTTCACGATAACAAAATAAAAATAAATATAAAAACTTGTTGAACACCTACTGTTTAACTAATAGAAACCAAACATAAACTTTCTGAAATATAAAATAAAATAATTTAAAACAACTATAGAAAAGAAGTAGCTATAATTCAATAGAACTAAAACAGAATTTGTTTTACATGAAATAATAAGCTAAAATACTCAAACAAATTTTGAAATTTTTACCACTGGTAAATATGATCACTAGTGATCAGTAGAAAAAGAATCAAATAAAAATCTATTTTTAAACTCCCGAATAAGCAAAACAAGCTTTAATTCAAATCTGATCTAACTCAATTTTATAAATCCAAACATAGACAAATTATATATTTTGGAAACTACAAGAAAATTGTGATCTAACGCAAAAGAATCAGCATCATTGGACTTCTAGATCAAAAGTTATAAGCTAAACAAGAACGGAACTAAATCTGTTACGGAAATAAATCTGAAAACGAAAACGGCGACGTGGCGGATTTGATTGGTTGTCGGTGTGCGTGTTTTAGGCTATCTAGAGGACGGCCGCACATTTGAAGAAAACGGTTTGGCTATTAAGTGATCTATTTGGGGCCTTAGGATCAAGATCTAACGGTGGTACGGGAATAGACAAAAGAAAGAGAAAAAAAAAACAAGGGAGTTACTGACGTGAGGCGAGATGGCAGGAAGGAGACGGCGATGTGGAGGGCTGCTCGGCGAGGGGCGAGGTCGCCAAGGCGAGGGTGGGGTGGCGGAGGAGGGGTCGGCGCTGGGGAGGTGGCGCTGGGCGATGGGAGGTTCCAAGAGCTCCCGTGAGCGTTCTAGGCAGGAAAAGGAGGACGGTGGCGAGAAGGCTACAGGCAGGGAGGGGCGTGGTGATGGGAAAAATGGAACGAGGAGAGGAGGGGTTTTATAGGCGGTCTCGGAGGCGCTGGGATGGAAAGACGAGGGAGATCGGGAAGGTGGAGTTTCCTATCTCCATGGATATGGAAAGCTTCAGAACGTGAGAGGAAACAGAGGAAGGAGATGATCTCTTGTTGGGCTAGAATAGGAAAGTGCTTAATGGGCCAGGTTTTCCTAATAAAACGATTCCATTCCTATTTTTAAAATTAGGAAACTAAAACAATAAAAGGGAAATCAAATCAATTCGAATAAAGAGTTTTTATATACTAAAATTATCGTAAAAATAAAATGTAGATGATGAGCATTATTCCACGGCCAAAACAAAACTTAAAAAATGTTTTCAGAAAATCCCTAAAGGCTTTATTTCTTTTTGCAAATAATTTTAAATAAAAACTTTGGTTTTTCTTGGCTCAAATATTTTCAAAATGCCCCTGATTTTGGAGGGTCATTTTCTCCGCTCTTTCTTGCTTGCAAGAATTTATTTTCGGGTATTTCTCGGGAAGAAAAATAGAGAAGCAAGTGCAAATATTTTAAAGAATTAAATTGCAAAACTCCGTTCAAATTCTTTATAGTTGAAGAAGTCATGTCATCTTCTCTCATTGATTTTAATAGGATGAATTTGAATTTACCGGAGAAGGGGAAAGTCATTTTATTCCCTCTCATTCAAAAGTTTTTTTGAAAAGGTTCAAATTTCACTCAAGTTTAATTCACTCAAGCAAACAAACAAACAATTCAATTAATTATATTAACATTCCAAAATTTGGGATGTTACAGACACTTGCGTAGGATTTGTTCCTGTTCATGCTCAGGCACACAACGTCTAATAATACCATCTACTCCTTCTTTATAAAGGTGTGGATCATCCCAGAAGTGATGTCTTAAATCATAAAAGAACTTTTTCTTTTGCTAGTATGTGAAACTAGGTGGTATATATTTAGCAACAATGTAATTGGCATAATCAGCATACCAAGGAGCAGTACGAGAAGCATTGACAACCGCTAATTGTTCATCAGGAAAACTATCATTAATAGGCAGTGGGTCATCAAGAACATTCTCTAACCTAGACAAGTTGTCTGCAATGGGGTTCTCAGCTCCTTTTCTATCAATAATATGCAAGTCAAATTCTTGGAGCAAGAGGACCCATCTAATGAGTCTAGGCTTAGCATCTTTCTTTTCCATAAGATATTTAATAGCAGCATGATCAATTTGAATGGTGACTTTGGAATCAACAATATAAGGTCTAAACTTATCACATGCAAACACAACTGTTAAGAACTCTTTTTCAGTAGTAGCATAATTTCTCTGGGCAGTATCAAGAGTCTTACTAGCATACTGGATAACATTCAATTTCTTATCGACTCTTTGCCCTAAAACAGCACCTACAGCATAATCACTAGCATCGCACATAATTTCAAAAGGTAAATTCCAATCAGGTGGCTGAACAATAGGTGTAGTGATCAATGCTTTCTTAAGTGTTTCAAATGCTTCTACACAATCATCATCAAAGACGAAAGGAATATCTTTTTGCAATAAGTTAGTCAGAGGCCTAGAGATTTTAGAAAAGTCCTTAATGAACCTCCTATAGAAGCCGGCATGACCAAGGAAACTTCTTATACCTTTTATGTCCTTGGGACATAGCATCTTTTCAATAGCATCAAATTTGGCTTTATCAACTTCAATACCTCTCTTGGAGATCTTGTGCCCCAAGACAATGCCTTCATTAACCATAAAGTGACACTTTTCCCAATTCAGGACGAGACTAGTGTCTTCGCATCTCTGCAAAACTCGATCAAGGTTGCTCAAACTATCATCAAAAGAGGATCCATAGACAGAGAAGTCATCCATGAATACCTCACAAATCTTTTCACAAAAATCAGAGAATATAGCCATCATGCATCTTTGAAAGGTAGCAGGTGCATTACATAAACCAAAAGGCATACGTCTATAAGCAAAAGTACCAAAAGGGCAAGTAAAAGTAGTTTTTGATCCTTTGTCGACACGTATTTGAGAGAAGCTTTAATAATCATCTAGAAAGCAAAAATGTGTGCGTTTGGATAGCCTTTCTAGCATTTGATCAATAAAAGGTAAAGGGTAATGATCTTTCTTAGTAGCTTTATTTAACTTAAGAAAATCAATTACCATCCTATAACCTGTAATAATTCTTTGCGGGGTCAATTCATCTTTATCATTAGGAACAACAGTAATACCTCCCTTTTTAGGGACACAGTGGACAGGGCTTACCCATTCACTATCAGCAACGGGATAAATAATACCTGCCTCAAGGAGCTTTAGAATCTCCTTTCTTACCACTTCCTTCATTTTGGGATTTAATCGTCTTTGAGGATCTCTAACTGGTTTGGCATCTTTCTCCACTGAAACTTTGTGTTGACATAACGTGGGACTAATGCCCTTAAGATCATCCAGAGTATATCCAATAGCAGCCCGGTGCTTCTTCAGAGTTTTCAATAATCTTTCTTCTTCTTTCTCTGAAAGGTTAGCACTAATAATAACAGGATATATTTCTTTTTCATCAAGATAAGCATACTTAAGATTATCAGGTAAAGGTTTGAGTTCAAACACAGGATCACCCTTGGGTGGAGGGGGATCCCCAAGAATTTCAATGGGAAGGTTATGTTTCAAAGACAGTTCTTGTTTAAGGAACACTTCATCTATTTCTTCCCTTTCCTTCATAAACATATCGTTTTCATGGTCTAACAAATAATGTTCTAACGGATCAGTTGGAGGAACAACAATAGAAGCAAGACCAATAATCTCATCTTTACTAGGTGGTTCCCTTTCACGAGGTTGTCTACTAAACTTAGCAAAATTGAACTCATGAGACATACCATCTATGCCAACAGTGACAATGTTCTTTTCACAATTAATCTTAGCACTAGCAGTATGCAAGAAGGGTCTACCAAAAATAATGGGACAAAAATCATCTTGTGGGGAAGCAAGTACAAGAAAATCAGCAGGGTATTTAATCTTCCCACACAAGACTTCAACATCTCTAACAATCCCAATAGGTTTAATGGTGTCCCTATTAGCAAGCTTAATAGCAACATCAATGTCTTCCAATTCAACAGGCGCAATATCGTGCATAATTTCTTTTTATAGATCATAAGGTATTGCACTAGCACTAGCACCCATATCACATAAGCCATGATAGCAATGATCTCCTATTTTAACAAAAATAACAGGCATGCCTACAACAGGTCTACGTGTCTTAGTATCGGGTCTAGCAATATTAGCGGTTTCACCTACGAAAGAGATAACATGCCCATCTAAGTCCTCATCCAAGAGATCTTTAATCATAGCAATACCAGGTTCAACATTAATTTGCTCAGGTGGTGTATAGGTTCTAGTATTACTCTTATGAACAATAGTCGAAGCTTTAACATGATCTTTTATCCTAACGGGAAAAGGAGGTTTTTCGACATAAGAAGTAGGAATAATAGGATCACTATATGTAATGGTCTTTTCTTCGACTGTAATCGGTGCAACTACTTTCACTTCAACAGGAGGATTATATTTAAACCACTTCTCTTTAGGGAGATCAACGTGAGTAGCAAAAGTTTCACAAAAAGTAGCTACTATCTCAGAGTAAGTCCATACTTAGCGCTAAATCCACGAAAAGCATCGGTATCCATAAAAGATTTAACACAATCGAACTTAGGTGTCATACCTGACTCCTTACCATCGTCGGAACCCCAATCTTCAGAGTTGCATTTAATCTTTCCAATAAGTCCCATTTGAAATTAATAGTCTTCAGCATATAAGAACCAGCACAGGAAGTATCAAGCAGGTTGCGATTATTAAGAGAAAGTCGAGCATAAAAATTCTGAATAATCATTTCCTGAGAGAGCTCATGATTGGGGCATGAATATAACATTGACTTAAGCCTCCCCCAAGCTTGAGCGATGCTTTCTCCTTCGCGAGGCCAGAAATTATATATGTAATTACGATCACGATGAACAAGATGCATAGGATAGAACTTCTGGTGAAATTCCAACTTCAATCGCTTATAATTCCAAGATCCCGTATCATCACATAGCCTATACCATGTCAATGCATCTCCCTTCAAAGATAAAGGAAGACCTTACTTTTAACAACATCATCGGGAATACCGCAAGCTTAAATAATCCACAAACTTCATCCACAAAGATAAGGTGTAAATCAGGATGCAATGTTCCTCTCCGCAAAAGGATTAGCTAGCAGTTTTCTATCATACCAAGGAATCTCAAAGTGAATATTTTCATAAAGTTCAGTAGGTTGAGGAGCATCTCTTTGCTCTTCTGGTTGGGGTGAAGATACCCCAAACAAGCCCCTCAAAGGATTAGTTTCCATAGTGACAAGTGACAGAAAATTTCAGCACACTATATAAATGTTTCCTTACCAAGTTCCACTCACCAAAAGCGCTATGCTTCCCGGCAATGGCGCCAGAAAAGAGTATTGATGACCCACAAGTATAGGGGATCTATCGTAGTCCTTTTGGTAAGTAAGAGTGTCGAACCCAACGAGGAGCAGAAGGAAATGATAAGCGGTTTTCAGTAAGGTTTTCTCTGCAAGCACTGAAATAGCAGGTGATAGATAGTTTTGTGATAAGATAAATAGTAACGAGCAAAAAGTAAATAAAGTAAATAACGTGCAGCAAGGTGGCCCAATCCTTTGTGTAGCAAAGGATAAGCCTGGACAAATTCTAATAATGAAGAAGGAGCTCCTGAGGACACATTGGGAATTATCGTCAAGCTAGTTTTCATCACATTCATATGATTCGCGTTCGGTACTTTGATAATTTGATATGTGGGTCGACCGACACTTGGGTACTGTCCTAACTTGGACAATCATCCCACTTATGATTAACCCCTATTGCAAGCATCCGCAACTACAAAAAGGAGTATTAAGGTAAACCTAACCACAGCATTAAACATATGGGTCCATATCAGCCCCTAACGAAGCAACGCATAAACTAGGGTTTAAGCTTCTGTCACTCTAGCAACCCATCATCTACTTATTACTTCCCTATGCCTTCCTCTAGGTCCAAATAATGGTGAAGTGTCATGTAGTCTACGTTCACATAACACCACTAGAGGAAAGACAACATACATCTCATCAAAATATCGAAAGAATACCAAATTCACATGACTACTAATAGCAAGACTTCACCCATGTCCTCAGGAACAAACGTAACTACTCACAAAGCATATTCATGTTCATAATCAGAGGAGTAATAATATGCATAAAGGATCTGAACATGTGATCTTCCACCAAGTAAACCAACTAGCATCAACTACAAGGAGTAATCAACACTACTAGCAACCCACAGGTACCAATTTGTGGTTTTGATACAAGATTGGATACAAGAGATGAACCAGGGTTTTGAGAGGAGATGGTGCTGGTGAAGATGTTGATGGATATTGACCCCCTCTCGATGAGAGGATCGTTGGTGATGACGTTGGTGATGATTTCCCCCTCCCGAAGGGAAGTGTCCCCGGCAGAAAAGCTCCGCTAGAGCCCTAGATTGATTCCACCAAGGTTCCGCCTCATGGTGGCGGAGTTTCGTCCCGTGCCCACGATTTTTTCCAGGGTAAAAGTGATGATATAGCAGAAGATGGACGCCGGAGGCCCACCATGGGGCCCAAGAGATAGGGGCACGCCCTGTAGGGGGGGGGGGCGCCCCCTGTCTCCTGGACAGGGTGTGGGCCCCCTGGCCTATTTATTTTGCTCATAATTTCTTATAAATTCCAAAAATTTGTTTCGTGGAGTTTCAGGACTTTTGGAGATGTGCAGAATAGATTTCCAACGTTTGCTCCTTTTCGGCCTGAATTCGATTGCAGCATCCCCCTCTTCATGGTAAACCTTGTAAAATAAGGAGAATAGCCATAAGTATTGAGATATAATGTGTAATAGCAGCCCATAATGCAATAAATATTGATATAAAAGCATGATGCAAAATGGACGTATCAACGTATCAGTCGAGGGGGCGACGTTGCCGGTGTCAAAACCGACGGATCTCGGGTAGGGGGTCCCGAACTGTGCGTCTAAGGCGGATGGTAACAGGAGGCGGGGACACGATGTTTACCTGTGTTCGGGCCCTCTCGATGGAGGTAATACCCTACTTCCTGCTTGATTGATCTTGATGATATGAGTATTACAAGAGTTGATCTACCACGAGATCGTAGAGGCTAAACCCTAGAAGCTAGCCTATGGTATGATTGTTGTTGTCCTACGGACTAAACCCTCCGGTTTATATGGACGCCGGAGGGGGCTAGGGTTACATAGAGTCGGTTACAAGGGAGGAGATCTACATATCCGTATTGCCAAGCTTGCCTTCCATGCCAAGGAGAATCCGATCCGGACACAGGACGAAGTCTTCAATCTTGTATCTTCATAGTCCAACAGTCCGGCTAAAGTATATAGTCCGGCTGTCTGAGGACCTCCTAATCCAGGACTCCCTCAGTAGCCCCCAAACTAGGCTTCAATGACGATGAGTCCGGCGCGCAGATTGTCTTCGGCATTGCAAGGCGGGTTCTTCTCCAAATTCTGAGTACCTGTTCAGTAATGTCCGGCTTCTCATAAATGTTGCACTCCCTGGCTTCCGTGCCTAATAATGTCTATCTTCCACGTGTCGAGCAAATGCGAGAAGCTAGGGCATTTTTACATTTTCCACCCTAGCCATGTGAGTAAACCATCTATTAAAGAGACGGGGATTCTTAGATCCAGATAACACCATCCTCCCACAGCGAGTATCCATCGGAGCGCGCCTGGCAAAATCCATTCCAACATGGCCGGCCATCGCAGCTCCTCCTCTCGCTCCTGTAGCCCTAATCCCGGCGATTGGAAGAAGTGTTCCATCCCTCACAACCAATTAGTGGAGTTACAGACCCAGGGATTTCTTCCTCCATCGTATATGGTTCCCGTTCGAGCCGGGCTCGCCACCTATAATGGCGGGGAGCAAGCGGAGAGCTTCCCCAACCCATCCAAGGGGGAGCAGGTATGCCTTGTCCCTTACTTACTAAGGGGACTTGGATTTCCAATCCATCCGTTCCTCCGCGGGCTCCTGGAGTTCTACGGCCTCCAGTTGCATAACTTTACCCCCGCTTCCATACTACACATTGCTGGCTACGTCGCCCTTTGTGAGCTGTTTCTGGGCTGCGAAGCTCATTTCGAGCTATGGCAGAGGCTATTCTGCCTCATGCCCCGTACACAGAAGGGGTCAATATATCAAGTGGGCAGAGCCGAAATATGGTGCATCGCTGGTACCGGATACCTGTCCGGTACCCTGAAGAAGATGTCCGAAGACTGGCCTTCGGAGTGGTTTTATATGGAGGATGTCCCCCTTCCAGATCCTAGTCAGATGGGCCTCCCTGAGTTCGACAACGCCCCTTTGAAGAAACGCCGCAGCTGGCGCCCTTGGAGCCCCCAGGAGGAAGATAACGAAGAAGTCCTTTACCTGATGGGCCGGATAGAGATGCTGGCCAAATCAGGATTGACAATAACCGAGGTTATGTAGATATGTATAATGCGGGGGGTGCAGCCACTTCAATATCGGGGACAACCCGTGTGGCACTTCAATGGAGAAGACGACGCCACCCGATGCGGTCGTAAAGGTCCGGACTCCGTCGCTGCCCTAGCAAAGATACTGTCCGATTTGTATAAAGGAGAAGAAGAGGAGTTCGCCCGTATTAAGCCACGGGATGGATTCTCCATGTACAACCCCCCAAGCTGGGTGAGCTGCTACTTTCTACTCCAGTCCTTTCCGCATTCTTTGTCATAAGTATTTACCTTGTTATTTCATAACAGGAACTGCGAAAAGCCTTGAGGGAGGTCCACAGCCCGTATCCACAACCAGAGGACCCTGACCGGGCCCTCGACCCTGGACTCGAAGAAGATCCGGACACATTTGTGGAGCTCATCGACAGAACATTCTATCAGTTGAGCTATGACGGTACCTTGGTGGCCATCATAGCCGATTATCCTGGACTACTCCCCGCATCGCATGTAAGTAAAACCGGAGCCCTAACTTCCAAGAAGGATCCCTTTTTCTGCACTTCACCTACCACACACATATGGTGTTTGACAGGGAAGGCCCTCGGGAAGCCATGCCGAACCCGCAGTGTCTCGCCAACAAGGGGCACCGAAGCCGGGTAGGCTTAAAAGGAAGGCGGTCAGGACTGAGATGTCGTCGCAGAGGTACGAAAGAGAACCCTACTCCGTGGTGGTCGTCTTCTAAAATATAATAACGCCCATGTTTCCTAGTAGGAAAAACGCTCGCCGGACTATATCCGGAGAGGTTGCCGGTCACGCCTCCACCAGTCGGGCTCCAGAGCCGAACATAGAGGTGGACGCTAACATGGGGCCAACGTCGGATGTTCCTCCTACAGAGGATGCGGGTAGGCTATCCGCTACAAATTCTGAAGTGGAGAGCGCCATGAATCACAGGCGTCGCCGGGCCGTACTCCGTGACGCTTGTTTCTCCCAAGAGGCGTTGATACGTCTCCAACGTATCTATAATTTTTTATTGCTCCAAGCTATATTATCTACTGTTTTGGACTATATTGGGCTTTATTTTCCACTTTTATATTACTTTTGGGACTAACCTATTAACCGGAGGCCCAGCCCAGAATTGCTGTTTTTTTTGCCTATTTCAGTGTTTCGAAGAAATAGAATATCAAAAGGAGTCCAAACGGAATGAAACCTTCGGGAATGTGATTTTCTCATCAGATGTGATCCAGGAGACTTGGATCCTCCGTCAAGAAAGCCACGAGGCGGTCTTGAGGGTGGAGGGCGCCCCCCTGCCTCGTGGGCCCCTCGAAGCTCCACCGACGTACTCCTTCCTCCTATATATACCTCACGCACCCCAAGCGATCGATCTGAGCCAAAACCTAATTCCACCGCCACAACTTTACAGATCCACGAGATCCCATCTTGGGGCCTATTCGGAGCTCACGGGAAGGAATCGATCACGGAGGGCTTCTACATCATCACCATAGCCTCTCCGATGAAGTGTGAGTAGTTTACCTCAGACCTTCGGGTCCATAGTTAGTAGCTAGATGGCTTATTCTCTCTTTTTGGATCTCAATACAATGTTCTCCCCCTCTCTCGTGGAGATCTATTCGATGTAATCTTATTTTTGCGGTGTGTTTGTTGAGACCGATGAATTGTGGGTTTATGATCAAGATTATCTACGAACAATATTTGAATCTTCTCTGAATTCTTTTATGTATGATTGGTTATATTTGCAAGTCTCTTTGAATTATCAGTTTGGTTTGTCCTACTAGATTGGTTTTTCTTGCAATGGGAGAAGTGCTTAACTTTGGGTTCAATCTTGCGGTGTCCTTTCCCAGTGATAGTAGGGGCAGCAAGGCACGTATTGTATTGTTGCCATCGAGGATAACAAGATGGGGTATTTATCATATTGCATGAATTTATTCCTCTACATCATGTCATCTTGCTTAAGGCATTACTCTGTTTTCATTAACTTAATACTCTAGATGCATGCTGGATAGCGGTCGATGAGTGGAGTAATAGTAGTAGATGCAGGCAGGAGTCGGTCTACTTGTCTCGGACGTGATGCCTATATACATGATCATGCCTAGATATTCTCATAACTATGCTCAATTTTGTCAATTGCTCAACAGTAATTTGTTCACCCACCGTAGAAATACTTATGCTCTTGAGAGAAGCCACTAGTGAAACCTATGGCCCCCAGGTTTATTATCATCATATCAATCTCCAATCACTTTATTTTTGCTTTGCTTTTTTACTTTGCCTTTTATTTTACCTTGCATCTTTATACCAAAAATACCAAAAATATTATCTATCATCTCTATCAGATCTCACTCTCGTAAGTGACCATGAAGGGATTGACAACCCCTAATCGCATTGGTTGCGTTGAGCTATTGTTTTGTGTAGGTACGAGGGACTTGCGCGTGGCCTCCTACTGGATTGATACCTTGGTTCTCAAAAACTGAGGGAAATACTTACGCTACTTTGCTGCATCATCCTCTCCTCTTCGGGGAAATCCAACGCAGTGCTCAAGAGGTAGCAAGAAGAATTTCTGGCGTCGTTGCCGGGGAGTCTACGCAAAAGTCAACATACCAAGTACCCATCACAATCCCTATCTCTCGCACTACATTATTTGCCATTTGCCTCTTGTTTTCCTCTTCCCCACTTCACCCTTGCCGTTTTATTCGCCCTTTCTTCGCCTTCTTCCTGTATGTATCTTTGTTTGTGTTTCCACGTGCCTTCTATTTTCTTGCATCTTTGCTTGCTAAAAATCTATTGATATGGATCCACTTAAAGTGTTCTAGTTGGATCATCTTCGATCCTTATGCACTCGTGCTGAAACCCCAACTAGCCTAGTTGATGAGAAATCTTTAGATGAACATGCTCATTTTGTGCGTCATCGTTTGTCTGAAAAAGGGAGACTCTTATGGTATCATATAAATAGTTTGCTATGCTATGCTTGGAATCTTTGTGAAATTTGTGATTTTACTTGTTGCTCTAAGAACCCTAAAAAACACCTTCCCTACCTATGTGAGTTCAATGATAATGAAATCTTATCTTCTTATGCAAAGGGTGTTTATAGTTACTATGATATCGAACAAATTGAAGAATTTGTCATTTTTAAGGGTGCTCATGAAGTTGCTTCTTTGATTGAAAAGTATGATTTTACTCTCAACAAATCTGAAAATTCCGTCATACTTAAATATTGCAATGAAAACCTTGCTCATAATGTCTATGTCCAAGAATTTATTGAAAGAATGAACGTTGCTTTGGAAGACAATAATGATATGCATGAATCTATAGATAATGATGATTCCGATGATTTGGTTGAAATATCCCTTGATGAACATGATGCTTGCTATTCTTGTGGCCATGATGCCAATATTTATGAAGACGAATTTGATATAGTTCCTTATGTTAAAAATGAGATCGTTGCTATTGCACCCATGCTTGATAGCTCCCTCAATGAAAAGCATGATTTCAATGATTTTACTATAAATTCTCTTGATGTCAATTGTGCTAATAATATGCAAAACCCTAAGCTTGGGGATGCTAGTTTTGCTATGTCTACTACTTGTTGCAATGATCATGATTGGGGTGATTCTTCTTATGATCTTGAAAATTTATTTAATCCCCATGATGAATATGAGATTGATAATATTATTTGCAATAATATTGAAAGTGGGCTTGGAAGAGTGTCAACTTTAGATCCCACATATTTGGAGAATATTCAATCTTATGAAATTTTTGATAAAAGTGGGTTTGGAGAGGTCATGACTTTAGTTAATGTTAATCCCACTATTTCGGAAGAGTGTCAACTTTGCATGCATGTGGATCGTGTTGAAAGTATTTTATGTGATAGCTATTTTGTTGAATTTGCTTATGATCCCACATGTAATTATTATGAGAGAGGAACATATGGTCGTAGAAATTTTCATGATAATAAATTACCTCTCGTTATGTTGAGATTGCTGTTGTTTCTTTCGGCCTCCTTGCATATGCTAGTTTTTGCTTGCCTTGATAATGTGTTCGCCTATAAGATGCCTATGCATAGGAAGTATGTTAGACTTAGATGTGTTTATCACGTGTTTTATGATGCTCTCTTTGTGCTTCAATTCTTGTCTTTCTTGTGAGCATCATTGAAATATCAATGCCTAGCTAGGGGCGTTAAACGATAGCGCTTGTTGGGAGGCAACCCAATTTTATTTTATTTTTTGTTTTTGCTTCTGTTTAGGAATAAATAATCCATCTACCTTATTTTTAGATGTGGTTTTATCTTTTAATTAGTGTTTGTGCCAAGTTAAACCTATAGGATCTTCTTGGATGATAGTTATTCGATCTTGCTGTAATTTCCAGAAACTTTCAGTTCACGAAAACAATTATTAAAATTCACCAGAACGTGATAAAATAGTGATTACAATTGCTGCTGATCAATAAACAAATTTCCTAGGTCGTCCTATTTTGGCTGAAGTTCTGGAGTTCCAGAAGTTTGCGTTAGTTACGGATTACCACAGACTGTTCTGTTTTTGACAGATTCTGTTTTTCGTGTGTTGTTTGCTTATTTTGATGAATCTATGGCTAGTAAAATAGTTTATAATCCATATAGAAGTTGGAATAGAGTAGGTTTAACACCAATATAAATAAAGAATGAGTTCATTACAGTACCTTCAAGTGGTATTTTGTTTTCTTTCGCTAACGGAGCTCACGAGATTTCTGTTGAGTTTTGTGTTGTGAAGTTTTCAAGTTTTGTGTGAAATCTTTTGATGGATTATGGAACAAGGAGTGGCAAGAGCCTAAGCTTGGGGATGACCATGGCACCCCCAATATAATCCAAGTACACAAAAAAGTCAAAGCTTGGGGATGCCCCGGAAGGCATCCCCTCTTTCGTCTACTTCCATCGGTAATTTTAGTTGGAGCTATATTTTTATTCACCACATGATATGTGTTTTGCTTGGAGCGTCTTGTATGATTTGATTCTTTGCTTTTTAGTTTACCACAATCATCCTTGCTGTACACACCTTTTGATAGAGCCATACATGAATTGGAATTTTATAGAATACTCTATGAGCTTCACTTATATCTCTTGAGCTTTATAGTTTTGCTCTAGTGCTTCACTTATATCTTTTAGAGCACGGTGGTGGATTTGTTTTAAAGAAACTATTGATCTCTCATGCTTCACTTAGATTATTTTGAGAGTCTTAATAGCATGGCAATTTTCTTAAATAATAATAATATGCTTGGTATTCAAGATTTGTAAAACTTTCTTTTGAGTGCGTTGAATACTAAGAAAAGTTTGATGCTTGATAATTGTTTTGAGATATGGAGGTGATAATATCAAATTCATGATAGTAGAGTAATTGTGAACTTAAGAAGTTCTTGTGTTGAAGTTCGCAAGTCCCGTAGCATGCACGTATGGTAAACGTTATGTAACAAATTTGAAACATGAGGTGTTATTTCATTGTCCTCCTTATGAGTGGCGGTCGGGGACGAGCAATGGTCTTTTTTTACCAATCTATCCCCCTAGGAGTATGCGTGTAATGCTTTGGTTTTTGATGACTTGTAGATTTTTTCAATAATTATATGAGTTCTTTATGACTAATGTTGAGTCCATGGATTATACGCACTCTCACCCTTCCATCATTGCAAGCCTCTTGATGCACTGCATTGCCCTTCCTCACATTGAGAGTTGGTGCAAACTTCACGGTGCATCCAAACCCCGTGATATGATGCACTCTTTCACATAAACCTCCTTATATCTTCCTCAAAACAGCCACCATACCTACCTATTATGGCATTTCCATAGCCATTCCGAGATATATTGCCATGCAACTTTCCACCATACCGTTCATCATGACACATTCATCATTGTCATATTGCTTAGCATGATCATGTAGTTGACATAGTATCTGTGGCAAAGCCACCGTTCATAATTCTTTCATACATGTCACTCTTGATTCATTGCATATCCCGGTACACCGCCGGAGGCATTCATATAGAGTAATACTTAGTTCTAGTATCGAGTTGTAATCATTGAGTTGTAAATAAATAGAAGTGTGATGATCATCATTCTCTAGAGCATTGTCCCAAGTGAGGAATAAAAAAGAGAGAGAAAGGCCATTAAAAAAGAGAAGGCCCAAAAAAATAAAAAGAAAAAAAAGAAAAAATTGAGAGAAAAAGAGAGAAGGGACAATGTTACTATCCTTTGCCACACTTGTGCTTCAAAGTAGCACCATAATCATCATGATAGAGAGTCTCTTGTTTTGTCATTTTCATATACTAGTGGGAACTTCTCATTATAGAACTTGGCTTGTATATTCCAACGATGGGCCTCCTCAAGTGTCCTAGGTCTTCGTGAGCAAGCAAGTTGGATGCACACCCACTTAGTTTCTTTTGTTGAGCTTTCATACATTTATAGCTCTAGTGCATCCGTTGCATGGCAATCCCTACTCCTTGCATTAATATCGATCGATAGGCATCTCCATAGCCCATTGATTAGCCTCGTTGATGTGAGATCTTCTCCTTTTTTGTCTTCTCCACATAACCCCCATCATCATATTCTATTCCACCCATAGTGCTATATCCATGGCTCACGCTCATGCATTTCGTGAAGGTTTATGAGTTTGAGATTATTAAAGTATGAAACAATTGCTTGGCTTCTCATCGGGGTTGTGCATGATGAGAGCATTCTTGTGTGACGAAAATGGAGCATGAATAAACTATATGATTTTGTAGGGATAAACTTTCTTTGGCCATGTTACTTTGAGAAAACATAATTGCTTTGTTAATATGCTTGAAGTATTATTACTTTTATGTCAATATGAACTTTTCTCTTGAATCTTCCGGATCTGAATATTCATAACACAATTAAGAAGATTTACATTGAAATTATGCCAAGTAGCACTCCGCATCAAAAATTCTCTTTTTATCATTTACCTACTCAAGGACGAGCAGGAATTAAGCTTGGGGATGCGTGATACGTCTCCAACATATCTATAATTTTTGATTGCTCCATGCTATATTATCTACTATTTTGGACTATATTGGGCTTTATTTTCCACTTTTATATTACTTTTGGGACTAACCTATTAACCGGAGGCCCAGCCCAAAATTGTTGTTTTTTTTTTGCCTATTTCAGTGTTTCAAAGAAACAGAATATCAAACGGAGTCCAAATGAAGCCTTCGGGAACGTGATTTTCTCATCAGATATGATCCAGGAGACTTGGAACCTCCGTCAAGAAAGCCACGAGGCGGTCACGAGGGTGGAGGGCGCGCCCCCCTAGGGCGCGCCCCCTGCCTCGTGGGCCCCTCGAAGCTCCACCGACGTACTCCTTCCTCCTATATATACCTCGCACCCCAAGCGATCGACACGGAGCCAAAACCTAATTCCACCGCCGCAACTTTCTCACGTATCCACGAGATCCCATCTTGGGGCCTGTTAGAGTTCACGGAAGGGAATCGATCACGGAGGGCTTCTACATCATCACCATAGCCTCTCCGATGAAGTGTGAGTAGTTTACCTAAGACCTTTGGGTCCATAGTTAGTAGCTAGATGGCTTCTTCTCTCTTTTTGGATCTCAATACAATGTTCTCCCCCTCTCTCGTGGAGATCTATTCGATGTAATCTTCTTTTTGCGGTGTGTTTGTTCAGACCGATGAATTGTGGGTTTATGATCAAGATTATGTACGAACAATATTTGAATCTTCTCTGAATTCTTTTATGTATGATTGGTTATCTTTGCAAGTCTCTTCGAATTATCAGTTTGGTTTGGCCTACTAGATTAGTTTTTCTTGCAATGGGAGAAGTGCTTAGCTTTGGGTTCAATCTTGCGGTGTCCTTTCCCAGTGACAGTAGGGGCAGCAAGGCACGTATTGTATTGTTGCCATCGAGGATAACAAGATGGGGTATTTATCATATTGCATGAATTTATTCCTCTACATCATGTCATCTTGCTTAAGGCGTTACTCTGTTTTCATTAACTTAATACTCTAGATGCATGCTGGATAGCGGTCGATGAGTGGAGTAATAGTAGTAGATGTAGGCAGGAGTCGGTCTACTTGTCTCGGACGTGATGCCTATATACATGATCATGCCTAGATATTCTCATAACTATGCTCAATTCTGTCAATTGCTCAACAGTAATTTGTTCACCCACCGTAGAAATACTTATGCTCTTGAGAGAAGCCACTAGTGAAACCTATGGCCCCCGGGTTTATTCTCATCATATCAATCTCCAATCACTTTATTTTTGCTTTGCTTTTTTACTTTGCCTTTTATTTTACCTTGCATCTTTATACCAAAAATACCAAAAATATTATCTATCATCTCTATCAGATCTCACTCTCGTAAGTGACCATGAAGGGATTGACAACCCCTAATCGCGTTGGTTGCGTTGAGCTATTGTTTTGTGTAGGTACGAGGGACTTGCGCGTGGCCTCCTACTGGATTGATACCTTGGTTCTCAAAAACTGAGGGAAATACTTACGCTACTTTGCTGCATCATCCTCTCCTCTTCGGGGAAATCCAGCGCAGTGCTCAAGAGGTGACAGGCGTTCGATGCCTTCAACTCAGGAGACGCGTACATCCGAGCTGCTCAAAATGGTCTTGCCAGAGCCACGGACCAGTATGTAAAAGATATACAGGTAAGGAAACAATTATGTATATCAGTAGCCCCTGAGACTTGAAACAGTTGGCACAACTGATTTAAAGATCATTGTTTGCATAGGTTCTTTCGGAGAAGAATACCCAGTTGTCTCTAGAGCTGGAGGAGTGCAAAGCCCAGCTTCAGGCCACAGTTGCCGCGATGAAGGAGTCCGAGAAGGCCCCATCTGGTAGCACTTGTTTTTATTGCAAAGAATTTCATGTACCAGGTAGTATGCGGCATGCGTGCAAATCTAACAATATATTATGCAGATGGTCCCGGAGTGAATCCGGATGAGCAACATGCTCTGCGAGAGCTAGAGGCTAGCGAGCGCATGCTTACGCAAGTTAGACAGGAGAAAAACAATCTCCAAGACGCCAATATCCAGCTGGGCATGGAACTGAAAGATGTTCGAGCCCAGCTTGCTGACTCCGCCAAGGAGAATAAGAGGCTTCGACGCGACATTTTCAGTAAGTGCTTGAACGAACTTTTAAAGAGTTCGGCGAAGAAACCTGCTAACAGAGTTATGTCTAAAGGTATACTAACGGGTCGTCCCGCGGAGGAGATGCCCGGGTCTGCGGGTGATCTTCTTCCAGAGCTCTTACAACTGCACGAACAAGTTCGGCAGGTGATGTAGGGCATTGCCCAAGCCTTGTGGCCATCCGCCTCCCTGCCAGGAGGCATGGGGGAGCTTGTAGAGAAGCTCAAGGGAGCGCGGCGGCGCTTCCGATTACGGAAGATATCGGCCTGCCGACAAGGCGCGAGGGAAGCCTGGGCCATGGTGAAGACGCGATATACCAAGGCTGAGCCGAACCACATGGCCGAGGTCGGACCTGTGGGGTCCGATGGGAAAGAGATCCCCGTTAGTTTGGTGTATGACCAAGTAGAATTAGTCGCAAAGTATTCCCAACAGGATTGTAGGCTAGACAGCCTGTTGGATGGTATAGAAGAAGAATTTAGTCAGTCTAAGTGACTGTGTACTTCAAGTTACATGTATTATCCCTAGCTGGATTGTAAATCATTTGCCATGGCGGACCTTTTCGCTTCGACCTTTGGACCCGACAGTCCGGAGTGTATCCGAATACCCGCTCAGTTATGTAAAAACCGGGGTACGCGTGGAAACCACGCGTAGGGGTCATAAGTGCTTGAACAAACAAGTACCCAACTAGCTATGTTATATTACATGGATAGTAAGAAACATCTTCCAGGGAGAATAGTTCCGTTAAGGGTTCCTTTCCCTGGGTACACATGCCCTAATGTGCATGTCCGAGCTGCGAAAAGAGACACATGATATAAACATATGGGGGCATGTATTTACAATAAGTAAAGGTCATCTTTTGTTCACCGACCGAGTATTCCCTTAAGAACGCTAGCTTTAGGCTTCACCCAGTCTAAGGTACACATCCGGCTGACCCGGCAGTAACAATCGTAGAGGTGCTCCCCTTATGCCCTAGCCGAATTAACGGGAACGTAGGGCATAAACACAAGAGCCAGGCAACCCAGCTTGGCCAAAACTTAAGTCATATCGATGCATATAATGGCGAAAAAAGGTACATGCGGAAGAACAACACATGTGTGGGGCATAGAGCTCGGAAGATAGTTATATTAAGCTTCTGTATAAGAAGGCCCCAGGTATCATGAGCGCAGCTAGCGCGTCAAGATTGTGTAGTCAAGACACATTTTAGCCTTTTAGGGCCTTGAAGAAAAAAGGGGAAGAAAGAAAGAAAAGACAGATAACGCATATACAAAAAATTGACAGAGGTAAGGAGACGAACACCGAGTCCGGAGCTAGGCGCAGAACCTTCGGAGCCTGGCTGCGTTCCATGGGTTTGGCTCGAGTCGATTGTCCGATGCATCCCGTAGACGGTACGCTCCACCGGTCAGAACTTGGTCAATAACGAAGGGACCTTCCCATTTGGGCTTGAGCTTGTTCTTTTTCTTCTCCGGTAGGCGTAGAACAAGTTCGCCAACATTATAAGTTTTGGCCCGTACTTCTCTGCTTTGATACCTTCAAGCCTGTCGTTGATAGAATGCGGAACAGGCTTTTGCCACGTCGCGCTCCTCCTCCAGGGCGTCCAAACTGTCCTGCCGATCAAGCTCGGCTTCTTTCTCTTCATACATGCGCACTCTAGGTGAGTCATGAATTATGTCGCAGGGCAATACCGCCTCTGCGCCGTACACCATAAAAACAGTGTGTATCCGGTAGTGCGATTCGGCGTGGTCCGCAGCCCCCATAGTACAGAGTCGAGCTCCTCTACCCAGTGCGTATCGGATTCCTTCAAGGATCGCACTAATCTGGGTTTAATGCCGCTCATGATGAGACCGTTTGCTCGTTCGACTTGACCGTTAGTTTGCGGGTCATAGACAGAAGCATAATCGAGCTTGATGCCCATGTTGCTGCACCAAAGTTTTACCTCGTCGGCTGTAAAGTTCGAGTCGTTATCGGTGATGATGCCGTGCGGGACGCCATAACGGTGTACCACCCAGGATATGAAGTCTATCCACTACAAAAAAAAAGACACATCCGTGACATTTTGGGCCGAACGATTTTTTTCTGTCATACATATGACAGTTCTATGACGATAATTGTGACAAAACCCGGTATCATCATAGATGTGGTGGGCTCCTACTTCTATGACAAAACATCATGACAGAAAATGGGCTTTTCGTCCTGGGCGGGCCGGAGACGCAGCTGCATGACATTCTTTGGGCCGTGCATGATGGAAAAAACCGTGGTAGAAGCAAGGGCGAGGAAAATTTCGGGGAGTTCCCGGTTACGGTGGGAGGTCGGGGCCGACCGATGCACGTTTCTCTCGTACATGTACGCGCGTGTGTGCGAGGCGTTGGCTCTAACTGAACCTGAGCGAGGCGTTGGGCTCTAACTGAACCCGAGCAATTGCACCGCAGAGCTCTGCGTTCTTGAACCCGGCGATCGATCGATAGCTGTTAATCGAACCCGATCGGCGATTCGCCGCTCTCGCTGCTAATCGAAGCGAGCGATGCCGCCTCGGGATGAGCAAAGAAGCGTTGGGGGGGTTGGATGAACTGTTAGCGGTGGCATTGCCTCTGGATGAACAGGACCCAGCGGTGTGGTGGAGGGCTGGATGAGCAGAGCGGTGGAGGGGTGCCCGTGGAGGGTGGTTGAACAGGACCCGTGGTGTGGAGGGCTGGATGAACAATAGACGGTGGAGGGTGGTTGAGCAAGAGCGGTGGAGTAGCGCGGTGGAGGCTGGATGAGCAGGAGCCCGTGGAGGTGGAGGAGGTCGACGGTAGCCCGTGGAGGCCGGAGGAGGTCGACGGTGGAGATGAACAATATCCGTGGAGTCTGTTTTGCGATGCGCCACACCCTCCCGATGAACAGGACCCCGTTTCGACCGTAGGAGGTCCGTTTCATCCGTTTTGTCAGACGCCACACCCTCCCGATCAACAGACCCCGTTTCGACCGTAGGAGGTCCGTTTCCTCTGTTTTGCGGTACGCCACATCCCTCCCGATGAACAGGATCCCGTTTCGAACGTGGCCGGTCGAACACAAGGCCGTTTCCTCCGTTTTGCGGTACGCCAGGCCTCGTTTCCATCGCCTGTTCCGTCCAAGCCCTCCCGATGAACACGACGACGCATTCTGTTCCGACCCAGCCGGTTGGCTCCCACGCGTTCTGTTGCCTCCCGATGAACACGACGCATTCGGTTGCCTCCCCATGAACACGTCGCATTCCGTTGCCTCCCCATGAACACGATGATGACGCTGTTTCTCCGTTGCGACCCAGCCATGTACACGAGCCCTCGCCGTACGTATGCGCGAGTAGGCGTTCGAGTCCGGTGGGTCCCCGCTGTCAGGTAGAGGAATAATTATTTTGCGCGTAATAAGGAGGCACTTCCTTGCTGCGGCCGTGGACCCAGCTGTCAGCGTCTCCACGCACAGTACTCTTCCGATGGAAGTCGGTCGTTGGCCACATTAACCATGCCGCGCCGAGAGCACCACGGCGGTGGACGACGGCGAGGCCTAGGAAGGGGACGACACGAAGCGAGGAAGACTCGCAGGTTGTTTCCCATGCGGAGGGGAGTAATCTGTTGTCTGAGGGTTTTGGTTCGTCTGCCGTCGCGGAGAATAATAGCAGGTGTGGGTGAGTAGAGGATGGCTAGGCCAGCGATGGGAGTACGATGGGCGGTGAGGCCTGCGTGGCAGCACAACCCGGCATGGGAGGAGGGAGCAGCAGTCCCACGGCGCTTGTTTGAGCAGCTGGAGCAGGAAGAGCAGAGATTGAAGAAGCACGATGGCCGTTGGATGGACATCCAACAGTCAGTGCTTGTGCGTCAACCTTTTTTAGGAAAGCCTCAAATCTGTGGAAAATAGCATACAACTCATCTGCCATTATTTCTAATAATTTACAGCCCATTTGCTAATTCTTAAGGTTTTTTTGGAGCCATTATTCTTTTTGTTAGCATTACAGCCCATATTGTGGCCATGGTTAAAAAATTAAATTTTGCATATTTCGGTGCGGTCCAAACTGTTTTTAATCCTAAAATTTCGACTCACATTCAAACTGATTTTAAAAATAAATGTATATCAATGTAAAATCCAACAAATTCTCCACGCATAAAAATTAATGTAATTTAAAATCTTGAAATGAAAAAAAAGATATTTGAAACTAATTGCCGGTTTGATGTGTTTTAGAAATGTACAACCCATTTCTCATTCTTGATGGGCCATTTTCTCACCAAATTAATGAAAGCTCTCCTCGTCTTGAAAGATTTGCAGCCCAACAGGCCTGACAAAGCGACTTACTTGGCAAATCACAAAAAAACTGGGTTGTGGCCGTGGACCCAGCTGTCAGCCTCTCCACGTATAGTACTCTTCCGATGGAAGTCATTCCTTGACCACGTTGACCATGCCGCGCGGATTGCACCACGACGGTGGACGACGGCGAGGCCTAGGAAGGGGACGACGCGGAGCCGGGGAAGACGCGACAGTGGCAGCCCGCGCGGAGAGGAGTACGAGGGTTCACTGGTTCGGTTGCGGTGTGAGGCTGCCGTTGCCACAGGGCCTGGCCAGCGGTGGGAATAGTAGGGGCGGTGAGGCCTCTGCGGCAGCACAGCCGACCACGGGAGGCAGGAGCATGCGACATTACCGGCGCTGCTTTGGGCGGCTGGAGCAAGAAGACCAGAGGTTGAAGAAGCACTATGGCCGTTGGATGGACATCATACGGTCACTGGAGTATTGACTAAGTTGACAAAGCCCTCCGTCTACGTCAACTTAGTAGGCCCACAAGTCAGCCCAACAATATGGTGGGTCCCAGCTAGCAGGGGGTATTCATTTTTTTTGGGCGTAATAAGGAGGCACTTCCTTGCATGCGAAGATATAGCTGGTCGGTCTGACCTGCCAACGGGGGGAACGTTTTTTCGCGAAATACAGAGGCCCTTCCTGTGGGTCCTAGCTGTCAGGTGGAGGAATTATTATTTTGCGCGTAATAAGGAGGCATGGACCCAGCTGTCAGCCTCTCCACGTACAGTCCACTTCCGATGGATGTCGTTCATTGACCATGTTGACCAGGCCGTGCCGAGAGCACCAGGGCGGTGGACGACGACGAGGCCTAGGAAGGGAACGACATGGAGCCAGGGAATACTCGGCAGTTGTTTCCCACGCGGAGGAGTACGAGGGTTTACTGGTTCATCTGCCGTCGTTGGAGAATAACAACATGTGTGGGTGAGTAGAGGGATGGCTAGGCCAGCGACGGGAGTACGGGGGGGCCGTGAGGCTGTGGCGGCAAAGATAGCCGGCCATGGGAGGAGGGAGAGCAGTCCACCGGCGCTTGTTTGAGTGGCTGGAGCATGAAGAGCAGAGATTGAAGAAGCACGGCAGCCGTTGGATGGACATCCAACATTCACTGCTCTCGTGTGTTGACTAAGTTGACAGGGCGTTGCGTGTGCGTCAACCTTTTTTTTATGAAAGCATAAGCGTCAACCTATAGTAGGCGTACAAGTCAGCCTCAAATCTGTGGAAAACAACATACAACCCATCTGCCATTATTTCTAATAATGTGCAACCCATTTGCTAATTCTTAAGATTTTTTTGGAGCCCATCTTCTTTTTGTTAGCATTACACCCCATATTGTGGCCATGGTTAAAAAGTATACGAAATTTTGCATATTTCGGTGCGGTTAACTGTTTTTAATCCAGAAATATCGATTCACATTCAAACTATTTTGAAAAATAAATATAAAATCCAAATAATATTCCACGCATAAAAATCAATGGAATTTAAGATCTTGTGATGAAAAAAAAATTGAAACTAATTCCCGGTTTGATGTGTTTTAAAAATGTACAGCCCATTTCTAGGCAAACCGAACGAAACTCTCCTCGTCTTGAAAGATTTGCAGCCCAGCAGGGCCGATAAAGCAAGTGGGCCTTGTTTGGGTATTTCTTTTAAAAAATAGAACTGGGCTAGCCATTTTCAGCAAGAAAAAAACACAACTGGGCTCTTGATGTGGTAAACATAAAGAAAACCCTGGCTAGACGGGCCACAGCCCCCGCACAGCCCCGTTGTTACCATGATCCGTCGCGAAAACTAGTATAAATAACAACCGCTTGTTCCTAAAAAAAAGCTGCGACTTCTGTCGGGTCCACGTGTCACCGTTCGTAGTGTAATTCTCTCGTTTATTGACTACGTTGACAATGGCGTGAGCCCCAGATGTCCAACCATTAGGAGGAACCATATTTTTGGGCTTGTACTATAGAGGCACTTGCTTGCGTACTACCATGACGCTGGTGGGTCCCTACTGTCATCCTCTCCACGTACAGTCATCTCCTTGTTCCTCTTGGTTGTTGACGATGTTGACAATGCAAGAGGGCGGCACACCGCGCACGGCGAGCGAACCAAGGCCGCAAGGCGGAGGACGACGGCGAGGGCTTGGACGGAACGAACAGGAGCCGTTGAAGATGCGCCGGTCCAGTCGCAGGCGGAGGGGAGTACGAGGGTTGACTGGTTCAGCGCGGAGTGCGTGTTGGGGCTGGCGTCACCGGAGAATAACAGGGCGTGTGGGGAATAGAGGAGGGACTGCCAACGTTGGAGGGTGCGTCGGTAGGGGCGGCGGCGCGCATCCAGCCATGGGAGGCGGGAGCAAAGGAGCCGACGGGTGGTTTGGTTTGGGCGGTTTGGAGGAAGAAGAAGACAAGAGATAGAAGATACACGACGGATGTTGGATGTCAATCCAACGGCCGGTAGGCGAAATCGTTTGTTGACTGGCTAGTAAGTCGACACCACCTTGGATAGGCTATTTCCTCGCGGTCCCAAATGTCGAATCCAAATCATCACGGTCATGCAGCCTTTCCTATGAAAATTTACTGCCCATTTGATGTGCTAGTTCAAATAAGTTTGTGGGTGCTGGTGGGGGCTAATCACTTGGCTTCAGAATGCACAAGTGAGCTCAAGCAATGAAAGTAGAGTGATGTTATTTCCCTTGGTTGGGATTTTTACAATATTTCACTCTAAATTAAACGAATGGCAAGCCATTTGCCTTATTTCAAAGAAAATATGACAGTCACAGCCGAGTTGAAAAGGGCAGGAACATCTAACTCCAGCTTACAAACTATACAAAAGCACAAGGGTTAATTGTTCATCAGGTTTACAAAAAAACCAGATTGAAAAGGGAAACAACATCTAACTCCAAAGACTGTTTTCGGCAATCACAACAAAATGGATCGGTCAGTCCATAGAATGAACATCCTGGGTCGTAAAATTTACTGGATTATGACCACAATATGTTGTAAATAGAAGCCCGACACGTTCAGAAGCTCTTTTGCCCACCTGAAACTCCATTTTTTGCTCTTCGACATACACATCCGTCAAAACCATCCCGCTGATAAACTTAAGCCTGATGGACAATAGTAACCTCGCATTCAGTAGGAAGAATGTGACAAATCTTGTGTTTGCACGGTTGGCTACATATTGTTCTAGCATTATTGTCTTCAATCGAATCTCATGAGAAGTGACAAAATCCTGATGCTTACGAATCCACCGATTGGTTATAACTTTCTTACCCCATCCTATTGCCTAAATAGACATGAAGATTGAAAACAGTTAAGGTCTAAAAGAAGAGTGTCGAAAGAGCAACAACTGAACGGTTAATTCTAGTACACTATATGCAGGCTTCCAATGTGCGTGAAATTATCACCTTTATATACAACTTCTCCAGACATGGAAAGCATTGCAACAAGCCAATAATCTTGTTCAGATCAAAACTATTCATTTGGATATATAAGATCTTGATAGAATCCAGCACCATTGATAGGCCATCCATGGAGAAACTCTTCATTGGGCATAGAACATAATATTAGTACAAAATGTGTACTCCAAGATGATATATAAATTATGCGCAGAAATTTAAAATGCAGCTTATGGTTACAAGTGTAGATGATAATATAAAGTACCTGAAGAACTGTGGAGCCAAACACCATATTGAAATGAGCACAGAGATCATGTATTACACCCAAGGTGTCCAGTTTAGGCGCAGAGAGGACAGTTGTTTGCAACGGTGAATAACTAGAATCAAGGATCAACCTTTGAAGTGAAGGGGCATCTTGGATGATGAGCTGCCTTCCGTCAAGAGAAATTCCAATTCTTACAAGGTTAGGCGACTTTATTTGGAGACAACCGATTCTAACTGTGAAAACAAGCACCAAGCACTCCAGCGCAGGGCAACTGGAGTGGATGATGCTGTGCAATGAGGCCTCGATATCTGACCCGCACAAGTGAAAGTTTCTTGAGAAATGGGAGTCAAGGTTTAGTATCAGTTATGCAGTAGGTAGCATTTGCGCAAAGGTGGCGGTGTGGAGAGAGGACGAAAACCGTGAGATGGACATCGGTCTTTGAGGCACAAGTTCATGGCGTTAAATATGTGGTATGTGATTTCGGGGAATAGTAGAACTCAAGCAGTTGTAGTTACGTGAATTGAGGGATTTCAGCGAGCGTCCACCATGCAGGGCATGGTATGCTTGCTCGTAGCATGACGGGATGCACGAGGCTTTGAGCGAAGCCACGGTGGGAGGAGATGATGGCTCTGGGGATTTCAAAATCATTGAAGAGAGATAGTTGACGACAGTCGAGATTAAGGGGCACGGTGCGCCATAGAGGGCACCACCGAATTGAGAGGACTTGGGTGTGGCAGCAATCCTTGGTGGGGAGAAGCGAGATGATCTCCCCAAGGACGGCGTCCGGGAGATCGCTGATGCAGTCCACCCGAGATTCTACGGGTTCTTGGGATCCGGTGGGGGCGGGGTCGCCGCTTCTCCCGTGCTGCTGGGTCGGGATCTACACAGCGTCGCCCAAGGCGAGCCTCATCTTCTTGTCACTGGGGTCAGCCGACTCCATTTTCCTCGAGGCGTCGCGTGTCGCTCACGGATTTGAGCGAGTAATGAATGACAAGCCTAGTTGTAGTGCGAAAGAAGAAGAAGGGAGCTGGGGTTTTCAGTAGGAGTGAGGAAGAATGGGAGCTGGGGTTTTCAGTAGGAGTGAGGTGAGGAATTTGGGGTGCAGAGGAGCGAAATGGCGTGAGTGGGTGGGAGCGAGGAGGAATAAGAGCGCCTGTGTTTTGGGGGGTGTGCGGTGTCTTTGGGTGTGGGTAGCGCCTCTCATTCATAAATATATGGGGTTTTGAATTGATTTTACTATTTACTAGTGTGGATGGGCTGTTTTGTCTTGGGCCCAGAGAAACAATTACTACTAGTACAAAGGAGACACTCTCAGCTACCCGTAAAAACAATTACTACTAGTACAAAGGAGATACTCTACCGCTTCGGCTCCTCCTAGGTCATTGAAACGTCTCCCTCTCTGAATGCCGTTATACCTTTGTTCACCGACATGCGGGCCATGCAGCGTGCGGGCCCAAATGCCATCCACCAAATTAGAAGGCAGTATGTAGGCGGAGAGTCACCCCGGTCGTAGCGCGGCAGTAACGAGCCGTCGTATCACAAAACCCCACCTCCCCGCAGTCTAAGTTTGACGGATGAAGCAACCATCATTTCACTCTTCGCTGAATCCTCTTCTCCCTCACCGTCTTCAAGAAAGGCAACACTTGCATCTGCCACTGTTCTTCTCTCTGAACGAAGGGAAGGTAAGCGGATCCGTGATGTTGGTATATTTTCGTTCAGAGAAAAAAAAGAACTTTTGCAAAGCGAGAACGATCCTCACTCTCTTTTTGTTTCATTGTCATTGCGATTGTGTTTTCCTTTCGGTGGTCTCCTAGTATTCGCCAGGTTCATGATGGACCAAGGAGAACCAGCAAAGATCTGCCGATATTGGAGCGGACGTGGGAGGCTGATCCCCACGAGACAGAGAGCTCCAAGAAGATGGAGGCAACGACCGAGCCGGCCCAGATCGCTCACGGCCACTCTTGAGATGGTCAACGCCCGTTTGAGGTTCTGATCCCATTACCTGCAGAGCAGTTTTCCCCTTCAAGGATGTGTCCCCCATTGAGCTGCCCAAGGTGATTTCCTTCTTTGCCGATCTCGATTGTGGTTTTTCATCTAAGTATGTGGTTATTTTTAGAAAAGGAAGTATGTGGTGATTAATAATGCAAAATTTTATTAGCTTCAATGCCATGCTATACATAGTGGTTTAAATAACTTGTGTTTCTTATCTTTGAAAAGTAATTTAGAATTTGTTTACATTTCAATTAGAGCCGGATGCGCATAAGGATTGTGTGGTTGTACATGTCACTCGCTATGAGGCGGACGACCTGAATATACGACTTTGGGAAAACATAGTTCTTAGGCTGTTGGATCCTCGAAGCCATTTGCGATTATACCAATGAAGAGTTGTATTCCAGCCTCACTTTGTTGTCGGCGTGTTTTCGAGGTGTACTAAAGCACAAGAAGTTCAAAGCTACTCCTTCGTTTGTGAGGCATCTTGTTCTTGTCAAGCTTACGCAGAAGATGGCGTGGCATGCCTCCACAAACAAGTTTATCAGTGGCAAGGCCACAAGGTTGTCTTCATGAAGGTTCACAGGATTGAGCTGCCGCGGGACGTCCTCGATGATGTTCATGGCAAGGTCCATCTTGTGTCCAGCCTGAGAGAGTCCTGGACTAGGGGGTGTCCGGATAGCCGAACTATCATCTTTGGCCGGACTCCTAGACTATGAAGATACAAGATTGAAGACTTCGTCCGTGTGCGGATGGGACTTTCCTTGGCGTGGAAGGCAAGCTTGGCGATACTGGATATGTAGATCTCCTACCATTGTAACCGACTACTGTAACCCTAACCTATCCGGTGTCTATATAAACCGGAGGGTTTTAGTCCGTGGGACGAACAACAATCATACCATAGGCTAGCTTCTAGGGTTTAGCCTCTCGATCTCGTGGTAGATCTACTCTTGTACTACCCATATCATCAATATTAATCAAGCGGGAGTAGGGTATTACCTCCATCGAGAGGGCCCGAACTGGGTAAAAACATTGTGTCCCTTGTCTCCTGTTACCATTCGCCTAGATGCACAATTCGGGACCCCCTACCGAGATCCGCGGTTTTGACACCGACATTGGTGCTTTCATTGAGAGTTCCTCTGCCGTCGCCGTCGGGAAGGATGCCTCATCCGTCTTTAAAGGCGATACTCTGCCAAAGGAGCCTTGGCCACTGGTCGACTCTTGGCTAGGTGGTTTTCTTATGACCGCCAGTTCGCCATCATACCGACGATGACTTCTCGAGCCATCGAAACCAATCTTCACGTTAATTGAACTTGCGAACAGTTAGATCGATCGAGCTCTCCTCCGTAAGCGAGCTCTTGGATTGCATCGCCATACAGGAGTCACCACAGACTACGACCGGATCGGTCCTAAAACCGATCTGAGAGAGATCAACTCTCCCGAGGCTACCCATCATGTTGTTGTGACAGAGGAGCAATGCGGCGATTCTTCTTCTATCTTAAGGACTAGCTACGTCCGGATTCCCGATCCTCCATGCGGATTCCCGCAGAGGGGCGGATGTCGATCAAGCCACGAACTTAAAGTCGGTAGCGGGTTGATTCATTGGATGGCACTCAAAATCCAAACTTTCGAGTTCGAAACTTCTCGGCCCTGAGTCCTAAATTGGACGGGGTTCCGGATCTAGTTCCACCCGCCCACCCAAACATTAGCGATCTATCCTGAATTCGGCAAGAGCCCGCTGAAGCAAGACATCATTCTTGGGCGATTCCTCCGTGCGAGAGAGACCAGAGATGGTCATCTTCTTCTTCTCCGGCAACCACGGCCGCCGCCACTGTCTTGATCATTCCGGCGCCACCAGGGCCTCCCCCTCTCCACTCTCTTCACCAGAAGCTCTCTCTTCATCTCGTGAATCCATCCCCCTGCTCAATTTTGATCAAGAGCCGCCAGAGGCAAGAGCCCCACCCTGCCCGACGGCCACCGTCCGCTGCGGAGCTCGCCGTCGGCGACTCCGTCCACCCCAGGGACCATAGCGACCACCGAAGGGACCACCTCGACCCCCTGAGCCCATGGATGGCCTCGATTTCTTGAACGGTGCCGCCGTTCGCCGGCGAGCATCGCCGGAGTCCCGCCTCCGCTCGGGCAGAGGAAGAGGAGGGAGAGATGACTGGTCAAACTTGACCAGTGGGCCCCCTGGACCCACTGTCAGTGACCCAGCGCCGGTCCATGCTGGCGTAAGTGGAGGCGTATTTCCCAGAGTACGTCTTCGACATGTACCCATTTCGAAGCGTTTTTCTTTTTTCTGTTTTATTTTTAAAAACAAAAATTTGACTAAACTTTGACTAGCTCTAACTTTTTAAATATAACTCCAAATGAGTTGATTCTTTTTCCTACCTCTCTCAAATATTGTCTAGTTTATTTTCAGATTTATTTGAAAAAAAATTCAGACAACTTTTTTGTACCATTTTGAAACTATGTGTTAATTTGAATATTTTCAAAATAGGATTTTTGGAGGAGAAGAAAACTTTCAAAAGTTTTAGGATGCACCCTGCCTCTACACAACTTGAAGGCAAGCATTCTGAACTCTGGCATAATATTTTTATGTGTCGTTTGATACGGTTACAACACTCCTTATCTCAGGAGTTTTCGATATTTTGTGTGATGATGTGAACCTACTCATAAGTGCATATTGGTGATTCCGTGCTACTGATATTTGATGCGTCGTGATAGTAATCACCCTCGTATGCCTTTCACGCATACCGGAAGGAAGCCGGGAAAGTCTCTGTCTTGGGTAGACCCGAGCTTGTCCCTAGTTCCTCGTCGAGACGGTTGTGTCCGTTATGGCATGACGGGTATGAGGAGTGGTGATTACATGCATTGGTTGAAAATACATTTTGTTATGCTAATCATGCAGGGAATACTTAAACCTCCTGAGTCGGCCGTAGATCGAGTCTTGTTCCAGTAACCCCCATACTTGTTTCGTACTACCACGTGTCCCTGCCATAGGTAGGGTACGGTTCACTAAGTTGTCAACCCCTTCCTAGCACACACCGTACAGAGAGGCCATGGTGGAAGATACCGGCTGCATCCGGTAGGCATGCCACCTGGTCCGGGGGCATGGGTGTTCCCGGTTGGGACCGAGAGGGGGGCACCCCTTAGAGCGCGCGATACAAATTTGATCCCATGCTATGCGAGGTTGTAGCCTCCCCACTTAGAGTTTTGCTTAACAAGTGTCATGGGTAATTCCAGACACCGGTAAGTTAAGCTGGTGTGTGCGAGTTAGGCGCGTTTTCAATTAAAAGACCGTAAATCGAATTAGTCCCGATGGACTAAAGGAATCTGTTACTCGTGGGTAAAGAGTACACCCTCTGCAGAGGTTAAATCTATTTGAATAGCTGTGTCCATGGTTAAGGACTACAGTCTGGATGGGTCAAGTGTCGGTCTTAGTGTCGGTCTTCGGAGGAGAAACTGTTAAACCATAACTTGGATCATGACTTGTGACTTGTGATGATCATGATTATTTTTTGTTATGGACTAACCCGTTATATTATTTGAATTATCAAGTATCCCTGGGATGGTTCTACCTCTGGATATTCACCGTGATTATTTATAAGCCCTTTATGCGGTGTTCTTTGACGCCTTGATCGTGGCATGCTTGTTATTTATTTACTTTATAAGCCCTTTATGTGGTGTCATTTGAGACACCGATCGTGGCATGCTTGTTATTTATTTACTTTATAAGCCCTTTATGTGGTGTCATTGAGACGCCTGATCGTGGCATGCTTGTTATTCATTTACTTTATAAGCCCTTTATGTGGTGCTGCTTTCGCCTTGATCGAGGCATGCTCGTTATTACTAACCTTTCGGCGTCGCTTGGACACTGATCGGTGCATTTTATTACTACTCTGTTATTGCCTATTCATGTATATAAATAACCTGCTTGCGTGCATCGGAGATTTTATTTTGTGACTGACGTTGTGATCATAGAATATTTCAGAGCATGATTATCGGTTGTTATATTATACCCGTGTTCATAATGTTTGCGAGTACATTCAAAGTACTCACTGGCTTGTCCCTGGCTATTGTCTTGGCCAGATTTCTTGCATGGAGAGGAGCGTTGCGATGACAGCCCCGGAACCTAAGCAACGGCGATAGCAGCCTCGCGAAGATAGGAGTTATCCTGGTCAGCTGTTCCTGTGGGAAATGGAGTCCCATGATGCTGATGATCCACAAACCGCTTCCGCCATCAACCACTTGAAAACATTTGTTGTACTCATAGGCCAGAATGGTCCTGTACTTTGGTACCTCTTATCGAGATGCGCATGGTGGGACGATGGGGAAATCTGGAACTTTGGTACCTCTTATCGGATGGCTTGGACATCAAATCGCTGTGAGGGCTTGTGGCTAGCTCTCTTTTACTGTTTCTCAATGACTTGAGCATCATTGTTATATTGCTTTGCATGATCGTAAGATAGCTAGCATGATGTTTTCATGGCTTGTCCGTTTTTTGATATCTTTGCTATGCTAGATCATTGCACATCCTGGTACACTGCCAGAGGCATTCATATAGAGTCATACTTTGTTCTAGACATCAAGTTGTAATATTGAGTTGTAAGTAAATAAAAGTGTGATGATCATCATTATTAGAGCATTGCCCCAGTGAGGAAAGGATGATGGAGACTATGATTCCCCCACAAGTCGGGATGAGACTCCGGACTTTAAAAATAAAAATAAAAATAAAAGAGGCCAAATAAGCCCAAATAAAAAAAAGAAAAAAGAGGCCAAAGAGGCCCACCAAAAAATGAGAGAAAAAGAGAGAAGGGGCAATGCTACTATCCTTTTACCACACTTGTGCTTCAGAGTAGCACCATGTTCTTCATATAGAGAGTCTCTTGAGTTATCACTTTCATATATTAGTGGGAATTTTCATTATAGAACTTGGCTTGTATATTCCGATGATGGGCTTCCTCCAATGCCCGAGGTCTTCATGAGCAAGCAAGTTGGATGCACACCGACTCAGTTTCCAGTTTGAGCTTTCATACACTTATAGCTCTTAGTGCATCCGTTGCATGGCAATCCCTACTCCTCGCATTGACATCAATTGATGGGCATCTCCATAGCTTGTTGATTAGCCGTGTCGATGTGATACTTTCTCCCTTTTTGTCTTCTCCAGACAACCTCCATCATCATATTCTATTCCACCTATAGTGCTATATCCATGGCTTGCGCTCATGTATTACGTCAGGGTTGAAAAAGCTGAAGCACATTAAAAAGTATGAACCAATTGCTCGGCTTGTCATCGGGGTTGTGCATGATAAATACTTTTGGTTAAGAAGAGCATGAAAAGATTACATGATTTTTTAGGGATAGAGTTCTTTAGCATTGATATTTTGAAAGACATGATTGTTTGTTGGGATGCCTGAGTATTGATTTATTTATGTCAAATTATAGACTATTGCTTTTAATCCCTCGTGTCTTAATATTCATGCCATGATTAGATATATGATCAAGTTAATGCTAGGTAGCATTCCACATCAAAAATTGTCTTTTTTTATCATTTACCTACTCGAGGACGAGTAGGAATTAAGCTTGGGGATGCTGATACGTCTCCGTCGTATCTATAATTTTTTATTGTTCCATGCCAATATTCTACAAGTTTCATATACTTTTGGCAACTTCTTATACTATTTTTGGGACTAACATATTGATCCAGTGCCCAGCGCCAGCCTGTTTGTTGCATGTTTTTTGTTTCGCAGAAAATCCATATCAAATGGAGTCCAAACGGGATAAAAATTGATGGAGATTTTTTTGGAATATATGTGATTTTTGGGAAGAAGAATCAACGCAAGACGATGCCCGAGGGGTCCACGAGGCAGGGGGCGTGCCCCATGGGGGTGGGCGCGCCCCTGACCCTCGTGGCCACCCCGTAAGGCGGTTGGTGCCCTTCTTTCGTCGCAACAAAGCCAATATCCAGATAGAAATCGTGTTCAAATTGCAGCCCAATCGGAGTTAAGGATCTCCGAGAATATAAGAAACGGTGAAAGGCCAGAATCAGGGAACGCAGAAACAGAGAGAGACAGAGAGACAGATCCAATCTCGGAGGGGCTGTTGCCCCTCCCATGCCATGGATGCCAAGGACCAGAGGGGAAACCCTTCTCCCATCTAGGGAGAAGGTCAAGGAAGAAGAAGAATAAGAAGGGGGCCCTCTCCCCCTCTCTTCCGGTGGCGCCGGAACGCCGCCGGGGCCATCATCATCACCACAATCTACACCAACACCTCCGTCATCTTCACCAACATCTCCATCACCTTCCCCCATCTATCTACAGCGGTCCACTCTCCCGCAACCCGTTGTACCCTCTACTTGAACATGGTGCTTTATGCTTCATATTATTATCCAATGATGTGTTGCCATCCCATGATATCTGAGTAGATTTTTGTTGTCCTATCGGTAATTGGTGAATTGCTATGATTGGTTTAATTTTCTTGTGGTTATGTTGCTATCCTTTGGTGCCCATCATATGAGCACGCGCGTGGATCACACCATAGAGTTAGTTGTATGTTCATAGGACTATGTATTGGAGGGAAAGAGTGATAGAAGCTTCAACCTAGCATAGAAATTGATGCATACGGGATTGAAGGGGGACCAATATATCTTAATGCTATGGTTAGGTTTTACCTTAAAGAACGTTAGTAGTTGCGGATGCTTGCTAATAGTTCCAATCATAAGTGCATAGAATTCCAAGTCAGGGGTGACATGCTAGCAGTGGCCTCTCCCACATAAAACTTGTTATCGGTCTAGTAAAGTAGTCAATTGCTTAGGGACAATTTCGCAACTCCTACCACCACTTTTCCACACTCGCTATACTAACTTTATTGGTTCTTTACCTAAAACAGCCCCTAGTTTTTATTTACGTGCTCTTTATTATCTTGCAAACCTATCCAACAACACCTACAAAGTACTTCTGGTTTCATACTTGTTCTAGGTAAAGCGAACGTTAAGCGTGCGTAGAGTTGTATCGGTGGTTGATAGAACTTGAGGGAATATTTGTTCTACCTTTAGCTCCTCGTTGGGTTCGACACTCTTACTTATTGAAAGAGGCTACAATTGATCCCCTATACTTGTGGGTTATCAGGTAGCAAGTGGTAAAAGTGAGTGAAAACGGTATTGCAATGCTTGGAAACAAGGCCTAGGGTTCATACTTTCACTAGTGCAAGTTCTCTCAACAATGATAGCATAATTAGATCATATGGAAATCCCTCAACATGCGACAAAAGTCACTCCAAAGTTCCTATCACGGAGAACATAAGACGAAATTGCTTGTAGGGTATGAAACCACCTCAAAGTTATTCTTTCCGATCAATCCATTGAGCTATTCCTATAAGTGTCACAAACAGCCCTAGAGTTCGTAGTAAAATAACACCATATGATACACATCAATCAACCCTAATGTCACCTAGATACTCCAATGTCACCACAAGTATCCGTGAGTCAATTATACGATATGCATCAAACAACTTCAGATTCATAATATTCAATCCAACACAAAGAACCTCAAAGAGTAAGACTCAATTCATCACAATAAGAGATAGAGAGGGGAGAAACACCATATGATCCAACTATAATAACAAAGCTCGCGGTACATCAAGATCGTGCCAAATCAAAAACACGAGAGAGAGAGAGGTCAAACACATAGCTACTAGTACATACCCCTAGCCCCGAGGGTGAACTACTCCCTCCTCGTCATGGAGAGCACTGGGATGGTGAAGATGACCACCGATGATGGTTTCCCCCTCTGGTAGGGTGCTGGAACAATCTCCCGATTGGTTTTTCGTGGCTACAGAGGCTTGAAGTGGCGGAACTCCCGATCTAGGTTTCTTTCTGGGGGTTTCTGGATTTATAGGAATTTTTGCCGTTGGTTTCACGTCAGGGGGGGGGGGTCCACGGGGCAGCGAAAAGGTAGGTGGGCACGCCATCCGCCCTTGTCGTTGACTCGGGACTCTTCTGGCCAACTCTTTTGCTTCGAGGGCTTCTTCTAGTCCATAAAAAATCATCATAAATTTGCAGCTCATTTGAACTCGGATTGATATTCCTTTTCTGTAAAACTCAAAAAACAAGGAAAAAAACAGAAGCTGGCACTCGGCTCTAGGTTAATAGGTTAGTCCTAAAAATAATATAAGATAGCATATAAAACATCCAAGATGGATAATATAATAGCATGGAACAATTAAAAAATTGTATATACATTGGAGACGTATCACCAGAATAGGGATCTAGATTGGATCTCCTGGTTCTGGAACTTGCGACGGCTGGAATTGTGTTTTGTCGACTCCCCTAGGGTTTCTGGAATATTTGGGTATAGAGTTGAGAGGCGGTGGAGGAGACCCCCATGGGCCCCACAACCATCAGGGCGCGCCAGGGGCCTCTGGCGCGCCTTGGTGTCTTGTGGGCCCCATGGGCCTCCCCCCAGGTGCTTCCTTGGCTCCCAAGTTGTCTTCTCATCCAAAAAAATCTCTAAAAAAATTTGCTGCGTTTGGACTCCGTTTGATAGGGATATTCTGCGAAGTAAAAAACAAGCAAAAAACAGCAACTGGCGTTGGGCACTATGTCAATAGGTTAGTCCCGAAAAATGATATAAATTTGCTATAAAATGATTGTAAAACATCCAAGAATGATAATATAACAGCATGGAACAATAAAAAATTATATATACGTTGGAGACGTATCACAACCTTCTCGCATAAGCCATATACTACTCCGACGGTGCTCCAATATATTTTGTACTGCATCACACACGGTTGGTGATAATAAACTATGTGCTATCTACTTGATTTTTTGTCTTGATTTGAAATACATAATGGGGTCACAGCGGCAAAGGAGGGTGTTTGAATTGCTAGAACTTTTATCTGTAGTCAACATGCAACTATAGGTGTGTCGTCAAATTTTTTGGAATTATTCAGGGTTTGTTTGGACATTTTTATACATGAACTTGGTGCACAATTCAAAATTAAACTACATGCACATGCTCTGGTGCACCAAAATGGTTTGTATATTCATATATGTGTCAATGGATTGATGCTTATGTCCCATGCAAGAAATGGGGATGAATTTCAAACACCTCAGCACCATGGCTTGCCGACAAACGTTGAGATACTTCTGTAATTCTAGTAAATCCAAAACTCGTCTGAAGTTCGTGAACCTTGGCATGCTATCATGGAATGACATCAACATGCTGGGGTAATTTTTTTGTCACATTTGGGGCAGGTTTTGGTATAAGTTTCTCACAAACCAGAGCTTCTCACAAAAAGCCTCATAGTTCCGGTAGGTAAACGTGTCACCTTTGTGGACGAAACGATATTCATCGCCTCTTCTTGCTTTCAAATTTTTTCTGATGTCAACATAGAACAATAGGAGTGTCGTGTTAAAGTTTGGAATTTTTCGGGGTTCGTTTGGACATTTTCATATGTTAAATGAGTTTTCTAGGCATTTAGGTGCATAATTCAAATTTAAACTGCAGGCACATGCTCCAGTGCATAAAACTGGGTTGACTAATCAAATGTGTGTCCTTGGTTGCATGCTTAGGTCACATGCAAGAAATGTGAATGAATGTCAAACACCTTGCTGATAACCAACAAGTATAGGGGATCAATTGTAGCCTTTCTCGATAAATAAGAGTGTCGAACCCAACAAGGATCTAAAGGTAGAACAAATATTCCCTCAAGTTCTATCGACCACCGACACAACTCTACGCACGCTTAACATTCACTTTACCTAGAACAAGTATGAAACTAGAAGTACTTTGTAGGTGTGATAGGATAGGTTTGCAAGATAATAAAGAGAACGTAAATAAAAGCTAGGGGATGTTTAGATAAAGAAACAACTAAGTTAGTTTTATTAGAGAGCTTTTTGTCACAAGAAAGTTATTTGTCCCTAGGCAATCGATAACTAGACCGGTAATCATTATTGCAATTTTATATGAGGGAGAGGCATAAGCTAACGTACTTTCTCTTCTTGGATCATATGCACTTATGATTGGAACTCTAGCAAACATCCGTAACTACTAAAGATCATTAAGGTAAAGCCCAACCATAGCATTACAGTATCAAGTCCTCTTCATTCCCATACACCATAACCCACTTATCCATGTTTGTGTTTCTATCACTCACGCAACGCAGACAATAAGCAAACCATGAACATATTGCAAACCCTACAGCAGGGATCCCTCACGCTTGCGCGATATGGAGAGCACCATAGGATAGCACCAGTAATAAAACATGCAACTCAAACCAATCACGATAATCAATGAACCCATAGGACAAAACGGATCTACTCAAACATCATAGGATAGCCATACATCATTGGGAAATAATATATAGCATTGAACACCATGTTTAAGTAGAGATTACAGCGGGGAGAAGAGGTGTTACACCGCTGCATAGAAGGGATCCCTCACGCTTGCCCGATATGGAGAGCACCATAGGATAGCACCAGTAATAAAACATGCAACTCAAACCAATCACGATAATCAATGAACCCATAGGACAAAACAGATCTACTCAAACATCATAGGATAGCCATACATCATTGGGAAATAATATATAGCATTGAACACCATGTTTAAGTAGAGATAATAGCGGGGAGAAGAGGTGTTACACCGCTGTATAGAGGGGGAGAGAGTTGGTGATGACGGCGGCGAAGTTGTTGGTGTAGACCGTCGTCACTGTGATGGCCCCAATAGCATTCCGGTGCCACCGGGAGAGAGGTTGAGAGAGCCCCCCCTCCTCCTTCTTCTTCTTCTTCTTCCTTGACCTTCCCCCTAGATGGGAGAAGGATTTCCCGTCTGGTCCATGGCCTCCATGGCAGCGGAGGGGCGAGAGCCCCTCCGAGATTGGATCTCTCTCTCTCTCTCTGTTTCTGCGTTCCCAGATTCTGGCCTTTCACCATTTCTTAAATTCCCGGAGATCCGTAGGCTGAAATTTTAACACGATTTTTATCCGGATATTAGCTTTCTTGCAGCGAAAGAAGGGCACCAACTGCCTTATGAGGTGACCACAAGGGCCCAGGGCACGCCCTACCCCCTGGGGCGCTCCCGCTGCCTTGTGGCCCCCTCGGGCATCATCTCGCGTTGATTCTTTGTAACAACCCCAAAATTGGGTTATCAGTTTTTGTGTTGTTATTCCTTTCCTGGCACTCATTTTCAAAATTTTCTCCTGAGTTTGCTGGATGACTCTGATGATTCTTGTCATTTTCAACCCTTCAAAATCTTTCTCATGTCTTTTTCAGTGGGCAAGACCTCATTTGCATCAGCTCAAATCCTCTCAAACCCTAAATTCCAATTTTTTGGAATTTGAATGTGGCCCTTGTGATTACAAAGGAGCCATCATTTTCCCTGATCTGTTGATCATTCCAATTGGTCCCAGAGACCATTCTACCTTTCTGAACCTTGGATATGCAAAACTATTGCTAAGTCCAATGCAATATTTTTGATTTATGATTTATTCCTTTTCTTGCCTTTCTGAGGAATAAAATCCAAAGGCATAGCTAGCCATCTTCTAAATTCATGAGAATTGTTGGAGTTGATACTTATGCCTAATCCAAGCTCTGGCAAGTATATTGGCCATAATTAAATAAGGAAAATTGCATTTTCCTATTTAATGCCAATATTGCATTTCTGCCATTTTCCAAAGGAACTACTATTTTTATAGCCGAGAAAATTCCCACATAAATTGTGGAGCTTGTCCTTGCTATATAATCACTAGATCCATCTTAATCTCATGTTCCTCAGTTCAAAAATTTGGCACGTGATCCAATGCAAGTTTATGCCTTCTCTGAAATTTTGCAAAGGAAGTGCTTCATTCCTAATTCCATATTGATCTGAAATTTGGCAGGGTGTTTAACATTCGTAAATAACCCATGGATACCAAATATGAGCTCAATCCAGTCATCCTAGCTCCCTGTGCAATTTTTCAAAGTTTCTGACCAGAATACAACTTTGTGAAGGAAGTACCTTCATAGAGTTCCCAAATGGGATGAAACTTTTCCATCCTCTCCAGTATCTCAAATAATTATCCTCCACCCAAATTCAGTTCATTGCATTGAACTATGTGAGCACAGGAGCAATTCTTGTTTTCTGTCCAAATTTTCAGTTTGTGAAGCAAGTGTATTTTATCTTGCTCCATTATGGCTGATCATTTTCCCAGGTCTTCTCCTATCTATATGATCCATCTCCACAAGATTTTGGCTCATTTATTCTAGCCAATTGCCCTGAGGATTTTTCTGAAGTTTTTGGACAGAAATGATAGCTGCGAAGGAAGTACCATTTTGGTAAGTCCATTTGGTATGAAATTTTTACAGCATCATTGTATGTCCAAATCATCAGGATTTGCCAAGTTATATCCCCATCCATCACTCCTAGTGAGTGCTTCTTTCCCATTCAGTTTCTGGGTCAGATTTGGTAGTTGTACAGCAACTACGGTAAATAGTTGTCCAAATTACCTCAAAACTCCCAGGACCGTAGTCCTTTCTACCCAAAGCCTCCCAGACATCATATTTACATTTAACCTCTCTGGTTTAATCTCTAGAGTGTGGCCAAGTTTGCAACAGCAAACTTGTGGAGCTTGGTTTACTCAGCCCAATTTGTCTCTGCCCGTTTTTTTACCATGGTAATACTCCACTCTGGAAGGGCTACACGGTAGACATGAACTTACATCAGTAAAAAACCAAGAGTGCGCCAAGCCGGTGGTGACTACGAGGGCAGCCAGCCAAAACAGTGGTCTAGCCACTGTTGTCGTCGGCAGCGCTGCTCCGACCAGCTCTGGCCTCGCCATTAATGCCCAACAGCTCCCCCTCGACGTCCTCTTCCCTCTGGACCTCTGGCCCCCTTCGTTCTCTTCTCCGGCGAGCCGTGCCAAAGACCGAACAGTGAGCTGTTGTAGCCATCGTCGCCTTCCTCGCTCATGTCCTCTTCTCCGTTCGTCTCCAAGCGCTGCTCGTCTCCGTGACTCCCTGGCGCTCGTCCGCACCCTCCTCGTCGCCTTCCCGTGCGCCCCCGTGACTGCTGCGGCCGGCAGAGCCATGGCCGGACACGCTCGGCGGAGCTCGGCTCGGGTGCCCTTGCCCCGGCTATATATAGCCCGTCCGCGCCTCGTCCGAGCTCATCTGCAGCTTCCCCGACCCCTTCCAACCCTCCCCAACCACTCGCGGCTCTCCCCCTCGCCTCGAGCTCCCCATCCCCTCCAATGGCCGAAGGCCGCTGCCCTCACCCATGGGAGCCCCTGCTCGCCGTGGCCAGATCCCTCCCTGGCGCTCTCTTCGCTGCGGGATGGACGCGGCACCTCCTCCCGAGCCCACCGGTGGTCCCAGCTCCACCGGGGACGGCCGGAGTTGGCCGGGCAAGTCGCCGGAGCTCGCCTCTGTTCCGTCGCGGGCGCCCGAGCTACGGCCGTTGTGACCTCTCCCCGACACCCGTAGCACCTTGCTTGGGTGCGGTGCTCCCTCCCACATCTGCCGGTGGCCGGAGCTCGGCCGGAGACGGCCTGAGTTGCCAGAGCGCGCCGGTGCTCGCTCGGCCCTGGGGTCCTCTGCTCTTCGCGTCGGGAGCTGGAAGAAGAGAAGGAAGGAGGAGAGAGAAGCCCCACGGGACCCACACGTCATCGACCCAGAGGCCGGCCCCGCCCTTGCCACGCTGGATAAGTGGAGGCGTAATCCAACTGATTACGTCTTCGCTTAAGGAAAGCGTATACCCCTTCAACTTCAGCCAGGAATGCGCTTTCACTTCAGTGGAAGCGTATTTCCAGGAGTGCGTGTTCAGTTTTTCAGTCAGGGACCCGTTTGTGGAGATTTTTCTTACAGATAGGTCCCTGGCAGAAAAACAATCATAACTTTTTACTCGCAACTCCGAATGAGGTGATTCCAACGCTCAATTTCTCTGTTCGTCGAGCCCTTTTCGATGGGACCATTTTCTTGATGTTTGCACATTATGAAAATGACCATTTTGCCCTTGCCCGTAAACAGCCCCCTCCGAGAGAGAACTGTTTTCGGCAAACCTTTCCGCGACCGTTCCGCACTTTTTCCCGGAGTATTTGTCGACCCCCAGGCAAGCCAACCTCTTATCATGAGCCCCGAACTTGCATGTTGACTTTGCTTGCACCTTGTGTGTGTGTAGTTGCAGTTGTTTCATATCGTTTTCATTTGCAGTTATTCCATTATGCCCGTCATGCATGCTTGTGTTTTCATGATATCTTTTGCCATGCTAATTAGAATGTTATTATTAATAATGCCATGTCACTACTCTACTTTATTTTCATGTCATCGTTATAAGATGTTATGATGATTGAAAGGCACCGTGATATGCTAGTACTTGATATTGTCATGCTCTGTATTCGATAGTTGTGTACTTGAGAAGTTCGATATTTTGTCCATGCATTTGTATGCTGCATGCTCATTGTTGCACTCATGTTAAATATGCTCATGGTGATGGAGAAGGAATTAAAATGACTTAATAATAACAAACCTCCTCCGTCATCGATGGGATCGAGTCATAGTGCCACCAAATCGAACTTTTTCAGTGCAGCCACATTTGCCTTATGGGGAGGCCTTAATGCGATCTATTGTCGTGCCTCTCGCCGGTGCCTCCCACTAGGGAAGGTTATGGGCATGCTTACCCTGATCAGGTAGGCAGACATAACCTTGTGTGCCCGTTGTTAGAATTTGTGGTACCGGTCCCCGTGAGGGACGTTTTGGCCACGACGGTGGTCGTTGTGTCTTTGGTAGACACGGGGCCACCCAGGTATAGCCCAGTTGGGAGTGGGTCGGAGTGGCCGGGAGAGTGTCATGGCAGTAGGTCGGTTTTGTCGGAATGCCGTTGGTCCACCCGAATGGGATGACGAGGCCATGGGTTCCGTGGTGTGGGTACAGTGTGCTACCTCTGCAGAGTGTATATTAAGTCTATAGATAGCAACACAGTTCGTAGTAGGTCCCACTATCAGGTCTTGGTCGAAATGGAGGATAAACCTGAAATAATTAAGTTGGTAAATAAATATGTGATAACGAGAATATGGTGAATTGGACTATGAGATAGTCGTGAGAAGTCATGACGATGTCTTGATATGATCACGAGACGAGGTCTCGGTGAGTGTTGGAGACCAAGTGTTGGTCGTGGTTGTGATCGCCAGAAAGATCACCGTTTGGTTGCGAGGCAACCCGTTGGTAAGCGAGTCCGAGGGACTCGGTGCATAAGTTTGGTTGCATTGCACAAGTAATATGCTGCATTTAAAAACCAAGGCAGAACAGAATATGATTGCATACAGTTAACATGCTATGTCTGCATTGGATATAATCAGTAGTTTATTTTCAGCATAGTTTCATGATGCCATGCCATGCTTTGATTGACATGTTAAATTATGCCATGATTGAGATGATATGCTATGTCATGTTAGAAGCATGATCTGATATGCCATGTTAGTAGATGTTATGATTTTGTTCATGCTTAGTTGAATTTTTATCACGCCATGTTTAGTAATTGATATGAGATAGGCTGTTGCATGTGCTCGGTTATTGCTTTGTCTTCTGCTTGCTTGGATGCTATGTATTTGGTTGTCTTGCAAGTACATTCAATGTACTGACCTGGCGTGTCATGCCAGTTTTGTAGGTCGTACCCGAGTTGTTCGCTTGATCCGTCGTGCTAGGCCGTAACCTTGCCAGTCCTGTGAGTTGTGGAGCCCAGCCAGAGTTGTTATGCTGCCAAACCAAGACTTCCACCGCCATTTTAATAGACTTCCGCTGCCATTCAAATAACCGTAGGGCTATGCCAGATGATTGTATTCATCAATGATGTAAGCTTATGCGCATGTATTTGATGAATATTATTGTACTGAATCTTGTATTATGGACTGTCGTCGTCGCGGTGTTATCACTCGGCTGACGTGCGAAGGCTACCTGCTCCATGCGGATCGGGGTGCCACATTCTTTTTCCCAAAAATCACATATATTCCAAAAAAATCTCTGTAAGTTTTTATCGCGTTTAGACTTCGTTTGATTTGGATTTTCTGTGAAACAAAAAACATGCAACAAATAGGAACTGGCACTGGGCACTGGATCAATATGTTAGTCCCAAAAATAGTATAAAAATTGCCAAAAGTATATGAAAGTTGTATAATATTGGCATGGAACAATAAAAAATTATATATACGACGGAGACGTATCAGAATCCCCAAGCTTAATTCCTTCTCATTCTCGAGTAGGTAAATGATAAAAAGATAATTTTTGATGTGGAATGCTACCTAGGAAAATCTTGATCATATAATCTAATCATGGCATGAATATTAAGACACGAGTGATTCAAAGCAATAGTCTATCATTTGACATTAAGACAATAATACTTCAAGCATAATAATAAAGCAATCATGTCTTTTCAAAATAACATGGCCAAAGAAAGTTATCCCTACAAAATCATATAGTCTGGCGATGCTCCATCTTCACCACACAAAGTATTTCATCATGCACAACCCTGATGACAAGCCAAGCAATTGTTTCATACTTTTAATGTTCTCAAGCCTTTTCAACTTTCACGCAATACATGAGCATGAGCCATGGATATATCACTATAGGTGTAATAGAATATGATGGTGGAGGTTGTGTGGAGAAGACAAAAAGGGAGAAAGTCTCACATCAACTAGGCAAATTAATGGGCTATGGAGATGCCCATCAATCTATATCGATGCAAGTGTGTAGGGATTGCCATGCAACAGATGCAATAGAGCTATAAGTGTATGAAAACTCAAACTGAAAACTAAGTGGGTGTGCACCAACTTGCTTGCTCATGAAGAACTAGGGCATTTGAGGAAGCCCATCCTCGGAATATACAAGCCAAGTTCTATAATGAAAATTCCCACTAGTATATGGAAGTGATAACTCAAGAGACTCTCTATATGAAGAACATGGTGCTACTCTGAAGCACAAGTATGGTAAAAGGATAGTAGCATTGCCCCTTCTCTTTTTTTCTCTCATTTTTTTCTTTTTTTTTCTTTTTTTGAGCTCTCCCTTTTTTGCCTCTCTTTTTTTTTAAAAAAATTCGTCTAGAATCTCATCCCTACTTGTGGGGGAATCATAGTCTCCATCATCCTTTCCTCACTGGGGCAATGCTCTAATAATGATGATCATCACACTTTTATTTACTTACAACTCGATATCTAGAACAAAGTATGACTCTATATGAATGCCTCTGGCAGTGTACCAGGATGTGTAATGATCTAGAGTAGCAAAGATATCAAAAAATGGACAAGCCATGGAAATACCATGCTAGCTATCTTACGATCATGCAAAGCAATATGACAATGATGCTCAAGTCATGTATATGAAGATGATGGAAGTTGCATGGCAATATATCTTGGAATGGCTATGGAAATGCCATGATAGGTAGGTATGGTGGCTATGTAGCGACCCGACCCGAATGGATCAAGTCTCTGTGCTTAAGTGTCATCCCTGGATCGGTATGTCTTTGACACACGACTCGAGGATTTATAACAGAGGTAAATCACATGTATAAATAACGTAAATACTATTACCTCAATCCAAATAGCGGAAGTAACAAGGTTGTGGATTCCCATCAACTCCAACGGCAAAGTTGAGTGTAGAAATCATAACCCTAACGTATCACTTACTCGTCGAAAGATCCTGCAACATGAGACGTTGCAGCCACAAAGGGTCAGTACATTGAATGTACTGGCAAATTCATACTGTAGAGCAATGCTGAAATATGGCTATCACTACATGCATATATTGCTGGTGGAAAAGCTCTATGGTTATAAAGTTTTGCGTAAAGCCAATTTTTCCCAACTGCAAAGGAATAAATTTATTTAACTATCATGGTGGTTGTTAAACATTGAGAATGGTTGACAGCATTCTCAATCCCAATTAATCATCATCATTAAAACCCAACAAAATTAATTAAAGTAACATGATGAGATTCACTTGATAATCCAAGTACTAGATACTCAAGATGTCCATAACCGGGGACACGGCTAATCATGATTAGTTTATACACTCTGCAGAGGTTTGTGCACTTTCCCCACAAGACTCAATCTCCTCCGTTTGATTTCTCGCACTACATGGTGTTTGAGAAACGGATGACCGAGACATAGTCTTTCAGAAGCGCTAGCACCTTACGAATGGGTAGACCGTACCAACCTACAACCCCTACATCAGCTAGTCTACCACTGTAAGAGTTCGCACGACTTAATCAACTATGCTAGAGCCCATAGTAGCATGTGGCTGCACACGGAAGTTTCTAGCATGAATAATCTTATGATCCCTTTGAGCCTGGGTGGCAGTCCATAAAAAAAACAGGCAATCCTGGTCTACCCAGGTGCCTAGATAGGCAAATCCTGGAATAACTAGGTACCTCAATCCACCCAGATGTGTATTAACGTTGTGTAACGCCCCGGATTCGTTGCGCCAGGTGTCCGCCAGTTATTCGCCATCGTTGCCATGTCATTTTCTTGCGTTTTGCATTTTGTCATGTCATCATGTGCATTTCATTTTGCATACGTGTTCGTCTCATGCATCCGAGCATTTTCCCCGTTGTCCGTTTTCCAATCCGGCACTCCTATGTCTCCCGGCGCCCCCTTTTGCCTCTTTTCATGAGCGGGTGTTAAACATTCTCAGAATGGACCGAGGTTTGTCAAGCGGCCTTGGTATAGCACCGGTAGACCGCCTGTCAAGTTTTGTGCCATTTGGAGGTCGTTTGGTACTCCAACGGTTAACCGGGTAACCGCAAAAGCCTCCTTCTATTTGCAGCCCAACACCCCTCCAAAGTGGCCCAAAACCCAGCAAACTCCCCTCCATGCTCTCGGTCGTTCGATCACGATCGTGTGGGCGAAAACCGCTCCTCATTTGGACTCTCCTAGCTCCCTCTATCTATAAATAGGCCACCTCCCCCGAAATTCGTGGATGAAAACCCTAGCTTCTCTCTCCTCCCGCCGCCGGACATGTCCGCGCCGTCACCGGATCGTCCCGCCATCGCGCCAAGAGCTAATCCCGCGCGCCACGTGTCCCCGCCGCCGCCGTTCCCACTGCGATGCCGCGTGCCCGCCGCCTTGCGCGCCGATCCCGCCCGCCCGACCGGCCAGCGCCGCCGCCCGCCGGGCTCGCCCGCCGCCGCCCGTCCGGCCGCCCTCCGCCGCCGGTGTCCGTCGAGTTCGCCACCGCACCGCTCACCGCCTCCGCCCTCGCCCGCCCAATCGCGATCGCCGCCGCCTCCGGCCGGACCGCCCGTCCCGCCATCTCCGGCGACGTCGCCCGTCGTCGCCGCCGCCGCCGCCACCGATCTGGATCTGGTGGTGGACCAGATCCACCGGCCCGTGATCCAAGCGCGCAAGCCCGTCCCCGGATCTCGTCATCCCGCTCCGTCCGATCCCGTTGACTTTCTCGGAAAGGTTGATTTTCCACCAAGTCCCGAATATTTTGCATAAACATGCCATGTTCATCGCATCATAACTTGTTGCATACTGCTCCGTTTCGTGTGTGTAATATGTTAAATTGTTCGTCTCGATGATTAATTCATTTCATTCCATTGCATCATGTTCATTTGAGTTCATATTGATGCCTGAATCATCGTTGCAAGAGTGCTTCATGATGTTAATCTGCTGAAACTGGTATAACTTGGTGATTTGTCATTTTTGTTGCATTTGATGTGTGCATCCTATAAGGTCGATGCCTACATGAGTTTTGATCTATGTCATGCCATCTTTACAGGGGTGCCATCCATGTATTTTTTTGAGTTGTGTAGTGAGTGCATCGAGCTTGTTAAGTAGGGTAATTATTGTTACTGTTTTGCTAGTCTGAATCTGCTATATCGTGATGCTATGTTAACCTGCTGCTAAAAGTCATTATATGCATAACCTGGAGATGTTCACTAAGGATGTTTTGTTATACATGTCTTGCTCTATCCATCCATTCCCTTTGTGGCAATTATAGTCTGCTGTAACTTGTTGTAATCTTGCTCTCAAATTGCTAAATAATGTTTCTGTCAGCCTGTTAACATTAAGTTCAGTTTTGCCATGTGTTTTGCTAGTGATCCATGCACCTTATCAACTTTCTATTGCCATGCTTAGCTTCATAAACATGTCTTCTTACTGTGAGTTGCCTTTGCATGCCATTTAGTGCTCTGTGGTGAGTGATTCAAGCTCACCAACATGCCTACTTATTGTTGTTCCTGCCATGTATGAATCTGTCATATAACTTGCCATGTTTACATGGGTGCCATCATATTTTCTGTGCCCTTTTGGCTCATGGTCAGTATGGGACTCTTGTTATATGCATTTATTAGTATCATGCCATGCCTTTGTTTTCCATGATAAGTTCCTGTAGCATGTTGTTTGCTAGCTCTAAACATTGCAACCTGATGTTATTTCTGCAAAGTCTGAAACTGTTATTATTTGCAATCTTGCCATGTCCTTTTGAGAATGTTCTAGTGATTTATGAAGATAGCTCAGTGTTCATGTTTTGTCGTGCTTTACCTGTACATCACGTCCATGCCTTTTGTTATCATGTTAAGATGTTGTAGCTTGTTGTTTAGGTGCTTGCAATATGCCTAGTTGCTGTTTTGGACAGTTTGTCCTTTAAACTTGTATAGAGTGTATGTGTTGAACCGTTGCTCTGTTTTGAGTGTGCTCTATATGAAACTTGCTTGATTTTGCATGTAGTTTCATATTATCATGTTGCATCCTTGTTTTGAGAGTGTTTGCTTGAGGTTTGTATGCATTTTGTATCAATGCCATGCTTATCTTGTTTTGCTCATATCTTCTAGGCCGTAGCTCCGAATTTAATGAACTTTATGGGTAACTTGACTAGAATTTCATTTAGATCATCTTGGTGCATCTTAACTTGTTGTTTAACAACTTGAACATAATGTTTATTCAGATCTGTACCTATTTCGAAATATGCATATGAGGACTTACCATAACTGTTATATGTTGTTCCCGGCCTCATTTAAACTTGCTTTGATGTGTTTCTCTTGTATGCTTCATCTCTTGCCATGAGTAGCTTCATGTAGCTTTGTCATGCATCATGATTGTTGTGCATCATGTCTTGTTTATGTGTGGTGTGTTTAACGTGTTGTGTGCTTCTTTTCGATAGTTCCTGTTTCGTTACGATCGTGAGGATTCGTTCGTCTACGCTTGGTTCGTCTTCGTGGCTTCATCTTCTTCATGGACTCGTTCTTCTTCCTAGCGGGATTTCAGGCAAGATGACCGTCACCTTGGATCTCATTACTATCATTGCTATGCTAGTTGCTTCGTTCTATCGCTATGCTGCGTTACCTACCACTTGCTGCTCAAGCCTCCCAAATTGCATGAACCTCTAACCTTTGTTACCCTTCCTAGCAAACCGTTGTTTGGCTATGTTACCGCTTTGCTCAGCCCCTCTTATAGCGTTGCTAGTTGCAGTTGAAGATGAAGATTGCTCCATGTTGGATTATGTTTATGTTGGCATATCACAATATCTCTTATATTATTAACGCATCTATATACCTGGTAAAGGATGGAAGGCTCGGCCTTATGCCTGGTGTTTTGTTCCACTCTTGCCGCCCTAGTTTCCATCATATTCGTATTATGTTCCCGGATTTTGCGTCCCTAACGCGGTTGGGTGATTTATGGGACCCCTTGACAGTTCGCTTTGAATAAAACTCTTCCAAAGAAGGCCCAACATTGGTTTTACCATTTGCCTCACCTAGCCCTTTTTCCCTTGGGAGTCGCGCTCTCAAGGGTCATCTTACTTTTAGCCCCCCCGGGCCAATGCTTGTCTAAGTGTTGGTCCAAACTAGAGCCACTTGCGGTGCCACCTCGTGGAAACTTGAGGGCTGGTTCTAGTTATGCGTCTTGCTCATCCGGTCGTGGCACGAGGCGAGATACTGCGGCTACTATCAGGATGTCGGCACGCCGGGAGGTCTTGCTGGTCTTGTTTTATTGCTGTCGAAATGTCTTGTAGCCGGGATTCCGAGACTGATCGGGTCTTCCCGGGGAGAAGGAATATCCTTCGTTGATCGTGAGAGCTTATCATGGGCTAAGTTGGGACACCCCTGCAGGTATAATCTTTCAAAGCCGTGCTGCGTTATAGGCGATGGGAATTTGTTAATGTCCGTTGTAGATAACTTGACACCAGATCCGAATTAAAACACATCAACCGCGTGTAGCCGTGATGGTCTCTTTTCGGCGGAGTCCGGGAAGTGAACACGGTTTCTGGGTTATGTCTGACGTAAGTAGGAGTTCAGGATCACTTCTTGGTCATTACTAGTTGACGACCGTTCCTTTGTTTCTCTTCTCGCTCTCATTTGCGTATGTTAGCCACCATATATGCTTAGTCGCTGCTGCAACCTCACCACTTTACCCCTTCCTTTCCCATTTAGCTTTGTTAGTCTTGATACCCATGGTAATGGGATTGCTGAGTCCTCGTGGCTCACAGATTACTACAACAACAGTTGCAGGTACAGGTTATTCGATGGTCATGACGCGAGAGTGATGTTTGCTTGTTTTGGAGTTCGTCTTCTGCTTCTTCGATCAGGGGATAGGTTCCAGGTCGGCAGCCTGGGCTAGCGGGGTGGATATTGTTTGAGTTTCTGTTTATGTTTCATCCGTAGTCGGATGTTGATCTTATCTATGATGTAATATTGTATTCGTGTGGCATTGTATGCCTTATGTATGTATCCCCATCTATTATGTAATGTTGATGTAATGATATCCACCTTGCAAAAGCGTTTCAATATGCGGGTCTATCCTTGGTGGGACCTTCGAGTTCCTTTTGGATAGGGTCGCATATTGGGCGTGACAAGTTGGTATCAGAGCCTCGACCGACCATAGGAGCCCCCTTGCTTGTTGGCCGTTGTTGAGTCTAGAAGAAAACTTTTTTCGGAGTCTAGTTATATCGGAGAGTAGGATTTCTTTTTACTCCTCAGCCCCTTCGTCGCTCTGGTGAGGAATCTTGACGTAGGTGTTTTGAATTACTCCTCTTCCCGTTCAAATTTTTCTTTAGGATCACGTGGTTAGTGTCGTGAGTTGTCCATCCTCTTTTGTCCGGTGCATTTCTTGTCAAGTCGACTCGACCATCTTCATCTTTGCCAAGTTCAATCCTCAGTTCTTCCTCCGACGTCGTTGTTTTTCCTTGTCCGAAGTTGTCCTTGTTTTTCCCACCCGCCCACCCTTTTTTCTTCTCGGAGCTGGAGTCCGTAATTGAGTATCCTTCCTACTCGTGCGAAGCCTTTGCTTTCTTTCCTCAATGATTTCAACCGGTGTTTTCTCTTCAAGATATTGGTAGCTTCCCCCTTCCAAGTTGCCTTTGTTTTTCATGCCCTCCCACCCTCTTCTTCCCGGAGCTTGAGTCTGTTTCGACCATCAATTTCATTCGTGCGGAGCCTCTTCAGTGTTTTGTCAATTATTTCAACCAGTGAATTCTCGTCTCGTTCGTCATTCTTCATCTCTTTCTTTTCCGGTGGATTCAATTCAAGTTTTTGAGTTGATCACATTCTTTTCCTTGGTTAAAGTGTTTTCCCTGCTCGTTCGCCTCTCGCCAGTTTATCATTCCGGAGTTCGGAAGACATCTCAGGAGATTCGCCTGTGTTCCAATTAATTCGAGGTTGTCACCTCATTCAAATATTTCAATTGTTCCGGTGCATCATCTATTTGTTTATCATCCCTTTTCAACAATGTTTTTCTCTTCAGTGGGCCCATAACCCACAGGTCTTTCCCAGGATCTTACCTGACTCTTTTAATTTCCCCGGAGCTATTCCCAATTCTTTTCAAGTGTGATATAAGAATGGATCACATCAGTCACATGCCTTTTCCAAGATGGATTCCAAATCATTTTCATTGTTGACTCAACGTCTTTGTTTTTCATTCTCCCGGAGCGTCTCAACAATTTTGGTGGTGTTTATCGTCGTCCTTGAAGACCGAAGTAGAGTTTCTCTTAAATCTTGTCCGTTCCCCCGGAGATTCATGGTGCTAGCTCGATGTTATCCTATCTAATTGTTTTCAGTCATGCAAATTCTTTTCATCCATCCGGAGTATTTCAGGAGTTACTTTCCGTCTCAATCATCCGGAGGCCATCTTTTCGGAAGATTTCTTCGTTCCAAGTTTTCAAAGTCGTTCTCCAATTATTCTATATCCGTGCCCCTTCGTTCGTCTCAATATTCTTCCGGTGCTGCGTTCAAGCATTCGTTAATCAGTTCACGATTTCTTCGATCTCTTTTCTCTAAATTCCCTCAAGTATCTTCGTGCTTTTCTAATTCTTTCCGGCGATCCGTTCTCTTCTCTTTGTTCATTTTCATTTTCACGGTGGTTCGTTGAAGATTTCTTTTCGGTTTTTCATCATATTCAATTCATTCGTTCTTTTAATCCTACTGGTGGCTCAGGAAGACCTCCCCAAATTTGGCGGTATATCTCCCCTTAATCTTTTCCCAATGTGGACAAGTGATATGCAATCCATTGCTTCTCATCAATTTAATTGATGAAGGATAAGCATAACGTAATTCTTATTCTTCTTTCATCGAGTTGATTCATTCTTTTCTTCGGAGATTGTTCATGATGAATAATCTCTTGGTTCTAAGTGTTTTCATTTTTTTCTTTTCTGGAGTTCAAATTTACTCGACCATCTCGTCAGAACCTCCGTCTAAATCAATGCAAGGCTTTAGTCTTATTCTTTATTCCTTCATTCTATCTCATCACCTTTTGTTACCGAAGTTCTTCACGGTGGATCGTCATGATTTAATTCATTCTCCAAAGAGTTCATCAAGATTCTTGTTGGTGGAGTTCAAGTATCTTTCCTTCTCGCATCTCGAAGTGCAATTAATTCTCCGTATTCTTTTGAAGTGGAGTTTCGCATTTCTTCGTTCCTCTAAGCTATCCAATCATTTCCGTTTGTGGCCGGTTATCACCTTATATCTTGAGATGTTACCTATAAGACCACAACTAGCTTATTATTTTCATTGTTGATTTTCTCGACAACTCCGTTTAAACCTTACTTCTAAAGATGCTTTCAGTTTCATTCGTGGCACAAGTTGTCATTTTCTTATCCGTTCTTTTCATTCAACTCTTTCAATTCTTTCCGGAGGTTTGGTGTCATGTCTTCGTCAAGTATCATTCCATCCTCTGAAGTTCGTGTTTTATTCTTCCATGTTCAGTCGGAGTGCTGCCTAAATCCTTTCAGTCTTATTCGTTTTCGTATCTCGTTCTAACCGGAGTGGTTTCATAGTCTATCTGATGCTGTGAGCTCTCAATTCTCGTCATTCTCGTCGTTCCTCTCTTCTTCTCGAGTGCTCTCGATTCTTTGCTTCTTCTCTTGAGTTCTTGTTTCACCTCTTCCCTTTTTCCTTCCGTCTCAGTCCTAAGATCTCGGGACGAGATCTCTTGTTAGTGGAGGAGTGTTGTAACGCCCCGGATTCGTTGCGCCAGGTGTCCGCCAGTTATTCGCCGTCGTTGCCATGTCATTTGCTTGCGTGTTGCATTTTGTCATGTCATCATGTGCATTTCATTTTGCATACGTGTTCGTCTCACGCATCCGAGCATTTTCCCCGTTGTCCGTTTTCCAATCCGGCACTCCTATGTCTCCCGGCGCCCCCTTTTGCCTCTTTTCGTGAGCGGGTGTTAAACATTCTCGGAATGGACCGAGGTTTGTCAAGCGGCCTTGGTATTGCACCGGTAGACCGCCTGTCAAGTTTCGTGCCATTTGGAGGTCGTTTGGTACTCCAACGGTTAACCGGGTAACCGCAAAAGCCTCCTTCTATTTGAAGCCCAACACCCCTCCAAAGTGGCCCAAAACCCAACAAACTCCCCTCCATGCTCTCGGTCGTTCGATCACGATCGTGTGGGCGAAAACCGCTCCTCATTTGGACTCTCCTAGCTCCCTCTATCTATAAATAGGCCACCTCCCCCGAAATTCGCGGATGAAAACCCTAGCTTCTCTCTCCTCCCTTGCCGGACATGTCCAGCGCTGTCACCGACGCAGACGTCGCCACGCGCAAGAGCCAATCCCGCGCGCCACGTGTCCCCGCCGCCGTTCCCACCACGCGATGCCCGCGTGCCCCGCCACTTCCAAGCCCGCTTCCGCGAGAGCTCTGCCACCGCACCGCCGCCGGCCTCCGCCCTCCGCCGCCGCGCCGCCGCCGCCTCGGCCCGGACCGCCGTCCCGCCATCTCCGGCGACGTCGCCGTCGTCGCCGGCCGCCGCCACCGATCTGGATCTGGTCGGGTGGACCAGATCCACCAGGCCCGTGATCCAAACGCGCAAGCCCCGTCCCGGATCTCGTCATCCCGCTCCGTCCGATCCCGTTGACTTTCTCGGAGAGGTTGATTTTCCACCAAGTCCCGAATATTTTGCATAAACATGCCATGTTCATCGCATCATAACTTGCTGCATACTGCTCCGTTTCGTGCGTGTAATATGTTAAATTGTTCGTCTCGATGATTAATTCATTTCATTCCATTGCATCATGTTCATTTGAGTTCACCTTGATGCCTGAATCATCGTTTCAAGAGTGCTTCATGATGTTAATCTGCTGAAACTGGTATAACTTGGTGATTTGTAATTTTTGTTGCATTTGATGTGTGCATCCTATGAGGTTGATGCCTACATAAGTTTTGATCTATGTCATGCCATCTTTACAGGGGTGCCATCCATCTATTTTTGTGAGTTGTGTAGTGAGTGCATCGAGCTTGTTAAGTAGGGTACTTGCTGTTACTGTTTTGCTAGTCTGAATCTGCTATATCGTGATGCTATGTTAACCTGCTGCTAAAAGTCATTATATGCATAATCTGGAGATGTTCACTAAGGATGTTTTGTTATACATGTCTTGCTCTATCCATCCATTCCCTTTGTTGCAATTATAGTCTGCTGTAACTTGTTGTAATTTTGCTCTCAAATTGCTAAATAATGTTTCTGTCAGCCTGTTAACATTAAGTTCAGTTTTGCCATGTGTTTTGCTAGTGATCCATGCACCCTATCAACTTTATATTGCCATGCTTAGCTTCATAAACATGTCTTCTTACTGTGAGTTTCCTTTTCATGCCATTTATTGCTCTGTGGTGAGTGATTCAAGCTCACCAACATGCCTACTTATTGTTGTTCCTGCCATGTATGAATCTGTCATATAACTTGCCATGTTTACATGGGTGCCATCATATTTTCTGTGCCCTTTTGGCTCATGGTCAGTATGGGACTCTTGTTATATGCATTTAGTAGTATCATGCCATGCCTTTGTTGTCCATGATAAGTTCCTGTAGCATGTTGTTTGATAGCTCTAAACATTGCAACCTGATGTTATTTCTGCAAAGTCTGAAACTGTTATTATTTGTAATCTTGCCATGTCCTTTTGAGAATGTTCTAGTGATTTATGAAGATAGCTCAGTGTTCATGTTTTGTCGTGCTTTACCTGTACATCACGTCCATGCCTTTTGTTATCATGTTAAGATGCTGTAGCTTGTTGTTTAGGTGCTTGCAATATGCCTAGTTGCTGTTTTGGACAGTTTGTCCTTTAAACTTGTATAGAGTGTATGTGTTGAACCGTTGCTCTGTTTTGAGTGTGCTCTATATGAAACTTGCTTGATTTTGCATGTAGTTTCATATTATCATGTTGCATCCTTGTTTTGAGAGTGTTTGCTTGAGGTTTGTATGCATTTTGTATCAATGCCATGCTTATCTTGTTTTGCTCATATCTTCTAGGCCGTAGCTCCGAATTTAATGAACTTTATGGGTAACTTGACTAGAATTTCGTTTAGATCATCTTGGTGCATCTTAACTTGTTGTTTAACAACTTGAACATCATGTTTATTCAGATCTGGACCTATTTCGAAATATGCATATGAGGACTTACCAGAATTGTTATATGTTGTTCCCGGCCTCATTTAAACTTGCTTTGATGTGTTGCTCTTGTATGCTTCATCTCTTGCCATGAGTAGCTTCATGTAGCTTTGTCATGCATCATGCTTATTGTGCATCATGTCTTGTTTATGTGTGGTGTGTTTACCGTGTTGTGTGCTTCTTTTCGATAGTTCCTGTTTCGTTACGATCGTGAGGATTCGTTCGTCTACGCTTGGTTCGTCTTCGTGGCTTCATCTTCTTCATGGACTCGTTCTTCTTCCTAGCGGGATTTCAGGCAAGATGACCGTCACCTTGGGTCTCATTACTATCATTGCTATGCTAGTTGCTTCGTTCTATCGCTATGCTGTGTTACCTACCACTTGCTGCTCAAGCCTCCCAAATTGCATGAACCTCTAACCTTTGTTACCCTTCCTAGCAAACCGTTGTTTGGCTATGTTACCGCTTTGCTCAGCCCCTCTTATAGCGTTGCTAGTTGCAGGTGAAGATGAAGATTGCTCCATGTTGGATTATGTTTATGTTGGCATATCACAATATCTCTTATATTATTAACGCATCTATATAACTGGTAAAGGGTGGAAGGCTCGGCCTTATGCCTGGTGTTTTGTTCCACTCTTGCCGCCCTAGTTTCCGTCATATCCGTATTATGTTCCCGGATTTTGCGTCCCTAACGCAGTTGGGTGATTTATGGGACCCCCTTGACAGTTCGCTTTGAATAAAACTCTTCCAGCAAGGCCCAACATTGGTTTTACCATTTGCCTCACCTAGCCCTTTTTCCCTTGGGAGTCGCGCTCTCAAGGGTCATCTTCATTTTAGCCTCCCCGGGCCAATACTTGTCTAAGTGTTGGTCCAAACTAGAGCCACTTGCAGCGCCACCTCAGGGAAACTTGAGGGCTGGTTCTAGTTATACGTCTCGCTCATCCGGTCGTGGCACGAGGCGAGATCTGTGGCTACTATCGGGATGTCGACGCAGCGGGAGGTCTTCTGGTCTTGTTTTATTCTTTGTCGAAATGTCTTGTAGCGGGATTCCGAGGCTGATCGGGTCTTCCGGGAGAAGGAATATCCTTCGTTGATCACGAGAGCTTATCATGGGCTAAGTTGGGACACCCTGCGGTATCATCTTTCGAAAGCCGTGCTCTGCGGTTATAGGCAGATGGGAATTTGTTAATGTCGGTTGTAGATAACTTGACACGGATCCGAATTAAAACGTATCAACCGCGTGTGTAGCCGTGATGGTCTCTTTTCGTGGAGTCCGGAAGTGAACACGATTTCGGGTTATGTCGGCGTAAGTAGGAGTTCGGGATCACTTCTTGATCATTACTAGTTGACGACCGTTCCTTTGTTTCTCTTCTCGCTCTCATTTGCGTATGTTAGCCACCATATATGCTTAGTCGCTGCTGCAACCTCACCACTTTACCCCTTCCTTTCCCATTTAGCTTTGTTAGTCTTGATACCCATGGTAATGGGATTCTTTGAGTCCTCGTGGCTCTGATTACTACAACAACAGATTGCAGGTACAGGTTATGCGATGGTCATGACGCGAGAGCGATGTTTGCTTGTTTTGGAGTTCGTCTTACGCTTCTTGATCGGGGATAGGTTCGTGTCGGCACTGGGCTAGCAGGAGTTGATATTGTTTGAGTTTCGTTTATGTTTCATCCGTAGTTGGATGTTGATCTTATCTATGATGTAATATTGTATTCGTGTGGCATTGTATGCCTTATGTATGTATCCCCATCTATTATGTAATGTTGATGTAATGATATCCACCTTGCAAAAGCGTTTCAATATGCGGGTCTATCCTTGGTGGGACCTTCGAGTTCCTTTTGGATAGGGTCGCATATTGGGCGTGACATGTTGCCACCTTAAATAAACCATTAATTAACAATCTCACATCTGTCATGGATATTTACTCAAACCCAATCCACGTCTACGAGCATAGCATGGCATAATAAGCAAACGTAGAAGTAACTCCCAAGGGTTTGATAATAAATTAGGTAATAGGTACTACCTCAAACTACTTCCCAAAACCACAATTTAATTAGATCCTAATCATGCAATGTTTGAGGATTGATCTAATGCATAAAAACTGGGTATGAAAAGTATATGATCAAAGTGTGAACTTGCCTGCAATGTTGACGAAGATGGTTCACACTCAAAACTCTTGATAGTTCTACTCGTCACACTCTGGTCAATCTATCGTAAGCAAGCAATAGTAACCACACATAAGCAATCACTCAAAAGATCGGAAAGAACGAAGAAAACAATTCGGAAAACATCAAAACCAAGCAAATAAACCTTGCAACATAAAACAATTTCTAACAGTACCAAAATTATGTGAATTTGGCCTTATCAGAAAGTTTAGGTCAAGAGCTTGATTTGCAAAAGAATCAACTAAATCGAGTTCTGAAACTCAAGTTATGATCAAGCGAAGTTCAAATTCAAATCTGATCTAATTCAAATTTTAAATTTTCAAAAACATGTTTCAGTTGGATTACTGGATAGAGGAGATCATAACGAAGAAGTGGGCGTTGGATTCGTTGGATTTGGATAAACGGTGTAAAACAACTACATCTAGGTCCGTGACAGAAAAAAATAAAAATAAAAATAAAAACTATACCGAACGAATGTTCGCTACCGAACGCTAACGAACGAAAACCGTTTGCTCCAGAGCCTAACTAGCGAACGTCCACTAACTAACTTAACTAAATAATAAAACCGTTCTACTAATATAAAGCCGAAAAAATATAAGAAAACCGGGCGGTTTTATTGATTTTACCGGCTCGGGTGAATAAACCGATGACGACGGCGGTTCCCGGCGAAGTGCGGCAGCGAGGGCGGCGGCGAGGCGGCTTTCGATGGGGAGGCGAATCCGGTGGTCGGCGGCGGCGGCGGAATAGACGGGTTGGGGCGGCGCGGAGTGCGGCGTCCAACGGTGGTGGAGGCGGCGGCAACGCAGCAACCTTGTGCTGGCGAGGTGGCGGATCTTGCTTGGCGGCGAGGCGAGATCCGCGGCGGTGCGGGCGCGGCGAAGAGAAAAGGAGGTCCGGGCGGCCTTTTAAAGGCGGAGGAGGGTGGCGATGGCGTGGGCGAGGGCAAGGAGGAGGCCGGGTCGGACACGGCGGCGGCGGCGGCGTGCTTTCGGCGGACTCCGTCCGAGGTCGGTGGCGACAGCCACACTGGCTGAGCCTTGGCTTGGCAGAGGCTGGGCCGCCCAGCCAAGGGGGGAAGGTTTTTAAAACATTTTCACACAAACAAAAATAATAAAACCAAATAAATAAATATATTATATAAGCATATAATATATCAAAATTTTATAATGCCAAATAAAATCCACACAAATTCAAATAATTCAAAGAGTGCTCTTGGTCTAATAAAATCTAATAAAACCATTTTAAAAATACCAAAATTAATTCAAATTTATTTTCTCCAATTTTCTATTGTAGGAATCATGTTACCCTATTTTCCATATATTTTATTTTTGGAGAAAAATAATTTGAATAAAACTCAAATAACTCCAAATTAAAAATAATTTCCAAAAGGACTTTAAATTGATCCTTTTAAACTCCCAACTCATATTTCATATGTTTTGAAGAAGTCATTTTATCTTCGCTCGTGAAAATCATTGAGTTGCATAAAGTTCCTAGGTTGGAAATATTTTCCAAATGAAATTCAAATATTTTCAACACCCCTTGTCATTTAAATAAATGGAAGAAGTCATGTCATCTTCTCTCCAGGGTTTTGTAGTGAAAAGAATTTGAATTCACGAGGATCATAAAAGCAAAATGAAAGTTTGGGAAAGTCCTTTTATTCCCTCTCATTTAACTTCCAAAAAGTTTCGAATTCACTCACTTTCACTCAATCAATCAAACAAACAATCAAATCTATCTATTTATTATAACATTCCAAAATTTAGAATTTTGGGATGTTACAAATCTACCACCCTTAAAATGAATCTCGTCCTCAAGATTCGGAGAGGCTAGCAAGAAATAGGTTAGGGTAGGGGGTCTTCTCAAAATCCATCGATCATCACAGGGGGTCTGGGGTGCTACCACCCTTAGAAGCATGGTTACGGTTCCATCAAAACTCATGTACTCCATCCTTATTGTTGTCAGTGTCGATCTTCTCAGATCCTTCAGGAAAATTCATTCTCTGGGCTCTTCCGGTGGTGGCATAACCTTGACCGCAATTCTTCTGTCATTTTATCTTGGTAAGGTTGTTCCGAGACTGGGTCTTCTTAGCTGACGGGTCTGGCGCCAATACTAATCAGCTATCGATATCTCATGGTGGTCATGAATTTATGGTTTCTCCTGTAGGAAATGGGTCTGGGTCGAACCTCACCGTATATCCTACGATTGGCAACAGCTGCCGTGTACAAGGGAAAATACTTATACCATTCTAAGGTTCAAACAAGATTTTGATCGTCGTCTCTCTACTATAGGTAAGTCACTCAGATTTACCATCCCGTATAGCAAGGCGAATAATAAGAGTAAGTCGGTATGGTGATCAATCCATCCCGCACCCAAATCATTACCCTGTATATGGTTTAGCGAATCTCGCATTCTAACACTCGGTCATCCTCACAAGCATTGCAGAATTTCTCTTGTCGACGAACTAAGTTCGGAAAAATCCATTGATTCTGCAAGCCAACAAACATCTATCATTTCATCACAACTCTCAGGTTTTGCGTAAACTCCTATAGAATCCTCGGTTGATAAAATCGTAACTTCTTCCAGGGTTTTTCCTTCAGCAAGAATGTGCTTGCTTCTTGGCAGGTCCTGGGGCCTATGGGTTATGGCCCATCTCATCACTTGTAGTCCTTGAATTTATCCTCGGGATTCTGATCATTATTCCAACTTCCAACTTCCTAGTATTCTTAAATCCATCCAATTGTACTGTCTTCCTTCTTTCTATTGGCACCAAACTAGGACGTGATTACTCAGACTCATCATGGAGTTACAATTGCTCCATATTACCGACATCATACATCCTTTATATCCAATATTAATTCATCTCTTCATCCTCGTGGGATATCCCACCTACCGAGATAAAAACTTATACTTATGAAGTCCATACTCCACTTCGTGGAACATCATTATCCTTTCCAGGGTCAAGCGTCCTTACAGGGGAATATTGGCCATTTCTGCATGGCACTTCTTCAACTGGAATACGTGGAACACATCATGAACTCCTAACAGTCCTTCGGGTGACTCCAATTTGTTGGCCACTTCTCCCATACGCTCCAAAACTTGGTATGGTCCTACAAATCTTGGGGCTAACTTTCCCTTAACTCCAAATCGTTTAACTCCTCGCAGACGGGACACACGAAGACATGCCCTGTCTCCAATTTCATAGACTACCTCCTTGCGTTTTGAGTCTGCATAACTCTTCTGCCTGGACTGAGCTACCTTCAGTCTATCTCGATCAACTTTAACATCCTCTTCTGACTCCTTGATCATATTTAGTCCAAACAACTGACGGTCTCCAACTTCATCCCACATCAATGGTGTCTGGCTCCTTCTCCCATACAAAACTTAAAAAGGGGCCATCTTCAAACTGACTTGGTAGCTGTTGTTGTATGAGAACTCCGCGTAAGGTAGATTATCATCACTACTAGATCCATAATCTAGCGCACACGTTCTCAACATGTCCTCCAGAATCTGATTGACTCTCTCGGTCTATCCATCTGTCTGCGGATGAAAGGCTGTACTAGCCTAGTACCCAAAGTCTGGTGCAGCTGATTCCAAAACTTTGAGGTAAACTGTGTTCCTCTATCTGATACGATGGTCCTCGGAACTCCAAGCAGACATATGATCCGGGTCAAATATATCTTGGCCAACTTCTCACTTGTATAGGTGGTTTCACTGGGATAAAGTGAGCCACTTTGGTCAAGCGATCAACTACTACCCAGATAGAATCATATCCCGATCAGGTTCTGGGAAATCCGGTAATGAAATTCATGCCAAGCTTATCCTGCTTCCATTCGGGTATCGGCATAGGCTATAGTAATCCGACTGGCTTCTGATGCTCTGTCTTTACTCTCTTGCATACATCACCTACGACTACATACTCTGCAATATCCTTCTTCATACCAGTCCACCAGAAACGCTCCTTCAAATCCAAATACATCTTGGTGTTTCCAGGGCGAATCGAGTATGGTGAGTCATGAGCCTCCTGAAGTATTAACTTCCTGATCTTTGCATTATTGGGCACATATACACGGTCCTCGAACCATAAGGTGTCGTGCTTATCCTTATGAAAACCTTCGGCCTTTCCTTTGCTCATCCTCTCTTTTACCTCAGCTATCTCTTTGTCATCCTTCTAAGCTTCACAGATCTTTCCCAACAATGTAGACTGAAACTTCCATTGCTACAACAAAACCTTTGGGAACAATCTCCAACCGAAGTTCCCTGAGATCCTCGCCTAACTCCTTTGACAATCCTCCGATTATGAGTGTATTCGTCCTTGTTTTCTTTATGGTTGTGTCCTATTTCTCCAAAAAGCTTGTATTCACAAGGTTTCTTCATATCCTTTCCATAAGGCCTCAATTTCTGGGACACTAGCCAAGACTTTAACAAAGTCCACTTAACATTCTTTCCAAGTGGTTATTCCTTGCCATCCATTGATGGTTTGGTACATCCTCTACCAGGTAGTGGCACCTCTTTCAAAGCACTCAAGAGCATGCTGGGTCATATCCTTTTTGGCTATAAGGTTATTCTCCATGTGATCCTCCATGTTCTGAATCCATCGGTCTGTCTCCAACTGACTCATTGGTCCAGAAAATACAAGCTCATCTCCATTCATCCTCTAATGGGTCCATGGGTTTTGGGGTGGGACAAGGGAGATTGGGAGGGATACACACAATACAAACAACAGTTTTGAAAAGGGCATTTTATTTCTGGATGTCGGAAAAACATCAAACAAATGACAGCTCACAATCGTCGCATCTAACACAAGTATATAATAGGGGTTGGGTCTTCTAATGGTCTATAGATCTCAACGTCATCAAACTCTTCAAGTCTTGGTCATGTCTCCGATGGCTCCTTCTGATCATGTTTGTCCTTCTCAAGTTCGTCCTTTAATATTTCTGGAGTTGCATTCCAAACTTCTGGTTTCAACTTCCTTGACATGAACCATGATCATACTGTCCTTCAGTCCTGACGAGTCTTTGATGTCTCAAGGTTTTGCTCCTCTAGCTTGGCTACTTTCAGCTCTTGGGTCCTAAGTTCTGCACGAAATGCTCCTTGTCAAATATAGCTTCTTAAAGGTCCATCTTAAAATTCTTGATGTAATACTCCAGATACTGGTGGTACACCAACTAAGGTTAAAATTTCCTTCTTTGCCGATAGATGCTCCATCAGCCTTCTTCCATCCAATCCTTCCATGCATCTGCACGCTTAACTCCGCATGGTGACAATAGCATAGGCGGTTAACAACATCATGGATAGCCATGTTTCTGCTCTTGTCATTTCCATGAGTTATCATTCCATAGTTGATATCTCTTACCTTAGGGTTTCCTTGACAAAACTTTGAGTTTCTAACTCTCCATGTTCCGGTCTTTCTTCGATAAACCTTAATCTTGGGTATTGACAGCTTCCATAGTCTGCCAGGTTACATAAAGGTGGCTTCATAGGTCATACAAATCTGGAAAAATTCTACAGGGCCTTCAAATTCTCCTAGTCTTCGGAGTCTTCACCGTTGTAATTTCCTTCATTGTAATGCACGGTAAAAATCCTCTTTATTCCAAAGTAGTCTTAGTTGTCCGATATCTTGTACTTCTTGGAGTGGTCTCATCAGCCGAATCTTCATGTGGTCAAAAGGGGAAAGGGTATAGTCTAACTAGAAAGGAATATTTGAATAATCTCAGAAGAGAATAGAGGTAAGAGATCTTTTTGAAAAGAAAGTTGTAGAGGAAATATTTCCTATGGGCTTGCCAGTTTCTAGGGTCACGTCCTACAGTCAACATGTACTCTGATACCATCTTGTAGCGACCCGACCCGAATGGATCAAATCTCTGTGCTTAAGTGTCATCCCTGGATCGGTATGCTGACACACACAGTACTCGAGGATTTATAACAGAGCTAAATCACATGTATAAATAATGTAAATACTATTACCTCAATCCAAATAGCGGAAGTAACAAGGTTGTGGATTCCCATCAACTCCAACGGCAAAGTTGAGTGTATAAATCGTAACCCTAACGTATCACTTACTCGTCGTAAGATCCTGCAACATGAGACGTTGCAGCCAAAAGGGTCGAAGACATTGAATGTCTTGGCAAATTCTGCTATGAGAGCAATGCTGAAATATGGCTATCACTACATGCATATATGGCTGGTGGAAAAGCTCTATGGTTATAAGGTTTTGCGCAAAGCCAATTTTTCCCTACTGCAAAGGAATAAATTTATTTAACTATCATGGTGGCTGTTAAACATTGAGAATGGTTGACAACATTCTCAATCCCAATTAATTATCATCATTAAAACCCAACAAAACTAATTAAAGTAACATGATGAGATTCACTTGATAATCCAAGTACTAGATACTCAAGATGTCCATAACCGGGGACACGGCTAATCATGATTAGTTTATACACTCTGTAGAGGTTTGTGCACTTTTCCCACAAGACTCGATCTCCTCCGTTTGATTTCTCGCACTACATGGTGTTTGAGAAACGGATGACCGAGACATAGTCTTTCAGAAGCGCTAGCACCTTACGAATGGGTAGACTGTACCAACCTACAACCCCTACATCAGCTAGTCTACCACTGTAAGAGTTCGCACGACTTAATCAACTATGCTAGAGCCCATAGTAGCATGTGGCTGCACACGGAAGTTTCTAGCATGAATAATCTTATGATCCCTTTGAGCCTGGGTGGCGGTCCATAAAAAAACAGGCAATCCTGGTCTACCCAGGTGCCTAGATAGGCAAATCCTGGAATAACTAGGTACCTCAATCCACCCAGATGTGTATTAATGTTGCCACCTTAAATGAACCATTAATTAACAATATCACATCTGTCATGGATATTCACTCAAACCCTATCCACGTCTACGAGCATAGCATGGCATAATAAGCAAACGTAGAAGTAACTCCCAAGGGTTTGATAATAAATCAGGTAATAGGTACTACCTCAAACTACTTCCCAAAACCCACAATTTAATTAGATCCTAATCATGCAATGTTTGAGGATTGATCTAATGCATAAAAACTGGGTATGAAAAGTATATGATCAAAGTGTGAACTTGCCTGCAATGTTGACGAAGATGGTTCACACTCAAAACTCTTGATAGTTCTACTCGTCACACTCCGACCAATCTATCGTAAGCAAGCAATAGTAACCACACATAAGCAATCACTCAAAAGATCGGAAAGAACGAAGAAAACAATTCGGAAAACATCAAAACCAAGCAAATAACTCTTGCAACATAAAACAATTTCTAACAGTACCAAAATTATGTGAATTTGGCCTTATCAGAAAGTTTAGGTCAAGAGCTTCGATTTGCAAAAAGAACCAACTAAATCGGAGTTACGAAACTCAAGTTATGATCAAACGAAGTTCAAATTCAAATCTGATCTAATTCAAATTTTAAATTTTCAAAAACATGTTTGAGTTGGATTACTGGATAGAGGAGATCATAACGAAGAAGTGGGCGTTGGATTCGTTGGATTTGGATAAACGGTGTAAAAGTTGTGACCGTTTGAAGAACAGGGACTAAACTGTAAAGTAAAACAACTACATCTAGGTCCCTGACAGAAAAAAATAAAAATAAAAAGAAAAACTATACCGAACGAACGTTCGCTACCGAACGCTAACGAACGAAAACCGTTTGCTCCAGAGCCTAACTAGCGAACGTCCACTAACTAACTTAACTAAATAATAAAACCGTTCTACTAATATAAAACCAATCAAATATAAGAAAACCGGGCGGTTTTATTGATTTTACCGTCTCGGGTGAATAAACCGACAACGACGGCGGTTCCCGGCGAAGTGCGGCCGCGAGGGCGGCGGCGAGGTGGCTCTCGATGGGGAGGCGACTCCGGTGGTCGTCGACAGCGGCGGAATAGACGAGGAGGGGCGGCGCGGAGTGCGGCGTCCAACGGTGGTGGAGGCGGCGGCAACGCGGCAGCGGCTGGCCTTGGGGCGAGGCGGCAGATCTTGCCGGCGGCGGCGAGATCCGCGGCGGTGCGGGCAGCGGGTTAAGAGGAGAGGGGTTCGGGCGGCCTTTTAAAGGGCGGAGGAGGGTGGCGACTAAGCGTGGGCGAGGGGCAAGGAGGAGGCCGGGCGGACACGGCGGCGGCGACGGCCCGCGTGCTCGGGCGGGACTCCGCCCGGGGTCGGTGGCGATGGTGCGCTGGGCTGGGCCTTGGCCTGGCAGGAGCTGGGCCGGCCCAGTCGGCGGGAAGGTTTTTTTTAACATTTTCAGACAAACAAAAATAATAAAACCAAATAAATAAGTATATTATATAAGCATATAATATATCAAAATTTTCAGAAAAAGATTTTCTACAACATGGACATTTTTATAATGCCAAATAAAATCCACACAAATTCAAATAATTCAAAGAGTGCTACTGGTCTAATAAAATCTAATAAAACCATTTTAAAAATACCAAAATTAATTCAAATTTATTTTTCTCCAATTTTCTATTGTAGGAATCATGTTACCCTATTTTCCATATATTTTATTTTTGGAGAAAATAATTTGAATAAAACTCAAATAACTCCAAATTAAAAATAATTTCCAAAAGGACTTTAAATTGATCCTTTTAAACTCGCAACTCATATTTCATATGTTTTGAAGAAGTCATTTTATCTTCGCTCGTGAAAATCATTGAGTTGCATAAAGTTCCTGGGTTGGAAATATTTTCCAAATGAAATTCAAATATTTTCAACACCCCTTGTCATTTAAATAAATGGAAGAAGTCATGTCATCTTCTCTCCAGGGTTTTGTGGTGAAAAGAATTTGAATTCACGTGGATCATAAAAGCAAAATGAAAGTTTGGGAAAGTCCTTTTATTCCCTCTCATTTAACTTTCAAAAAGTTTTGAATTCACTCACTTTCACTCAATCAATCAAACAAACAATCAAATCTATCTATTTATTATAACATTCCAAAATTTAGAATTTTGGGATGTTACAGGCTATTTTGAGGAAGATATAAGGAGGATTGTGTGTGACAGAGCGTATCATATCACGGGGTTTAGATGCACCGGCGAAGTTTGCACCGACTCTTGAGGTGAGAAAGGGCAATGCACGGTACCGAAGAGGCTGGCAATGATGGAAGAGTGAGAGTGCGTATAATCCATGGACTGAACATTAGTCATAAAGAACTCACATACTTATTGCAAAAGTCTATTAGCTATCCAAACAAAGTACTACGCGCATGCTCCTAGGGGGGGTAGATTGGTAGGAAAAGACCATCGTTCGTCCCCGACCGCCACTCATAAGGAAGACAATCAATAAATACCTCATGCTCCAACTTCGTTACATAACGGTTCACCATACGTGCATGCTACGGGAATCACAAAATTTAACACAAGTATTCTTACCAATCCACAATTACTCACTAGCATGACTCTAATATCACCATCTTAATATCGCAAAACTATTGCAAGGAATCAAACATATCATATTCAGTCATCTACAAGTTTTATGTAGGACTTTATGACTAACCATGTGAATGACCAATTCCTGTCAACTCTCTAAATAGATATAAGCGAAGCATGAGAGTTTAATTCTTTCTGCAAAATATATGCCCACGCTCTAACATATAAATGAAGCAAAAGAGCATTCTACAAATGGCGGTTTTCTATGTGTAGAGAAATAGGCAATCCAAACTTCAAATGATATAAGTGAAGCACATGAAGCATTCTATAAAGTCATACTCAAAAGATATAATTGAAGTGCAAAGAGCATTGTATAAATCAGCCAAGGACTATCTCATACCAGCATGGTGCATAAAACAATAAAGGAAAGATAAACACAAAATACGCTCAAAGATTTACGCATATCATGTGATGAATTAAAATATAGCTCCAAGTAAAAATTACCAATGATCGTTGGAAGAAAGAGGGGATGGCTTCCGAGGCATCCCCAAGCTTAGTTGCTTGGGAGTCCTTGAATATTACCTTCGGGTGCCTCGGGCATCCCCAAGCTTAGGCTCTTACCGCTCCTTATTCCTTCATCCATCGTGATCTCACCCAAAACTTGAAAACTTCAATCACACAAAACTTAACACTCGTGAGATCCGTTAGTATAATAAAACAAATCACCACTTTAAGTACTATTGCAAACCCATTCATATTTTATTTTTGCATTGTGGCTACTGTATTATAACTTCTCCATGGCTTATACGACCGATAAAATCTATAGTTTCATCAAAACTAGCAAAACAATGCATCAAAAACAGAATCTGTCTTAAATAGGTCAGTCTGTAGTAATCTGAACATCTACCATACTTCTGTAACACAAAAAATCTGAAAAAATAGGAACAAATAAACAATTTGCATAGCAGTACTGTGTAAAAAATCAGAATTTTATCACATTCCAGTGAATTTAAACAATTTTGTTTCTGGAAATAAAAGTTTCTGTTTTTGCACCGCACATAACAAACAAGCAATCTAATCATCCTAAAGGCAAATCTTGACACATTATTTTTATAATACAATGGATTTGTACAAGGGGATAATTATTTTTTTTGAAAAGTTTCTGTAATTCAAGATTTGCAATGTTTCCATGGGCATGCACAAAGTTCAAGGAGCTCCCCCACTTCAACGGTGCTCGTCCTTCTTACTTTCACTTTCCTTTTTGAAAACTTTTAGGTTTCCCTCTATATTTTTTGTTTTTAAACTTTTTAAAAGCAAACAACAGAAGTAAATGTCTTTCTAAAACTTCCGGGTTGTCTCCCTGGCAGCGCTTTCTTTAAATTCATTAAGTTAGGCATAAAGTGCTCAAGTAATTGATCCACCCGGATCCCAAGGTATATCAAAGTCAATTTCAATTAACAATGATTTGTAATTTAGTAGTGAGCACAAAGTAACATATATCATGCAACAACAAAGTCTAACTCTCTTCCTATGCATCGGCATGTCATAAAAGAACCATTCATGCACACATAGTAAAGGCCGATACATAGCATAAACAGTTTCTTGCAATTTTATCGTATTGGAAACATAGAGAGGCGGAGATGTGGTTCCTCTCTCATAATAATTGCAAGTAGGAGCAACAAGCATATGCATATTATATCTATCAAAAACATCATGTGTAATAGTAAAAGGCAACCCATCAATATAATCCTTAATAAGCACAATCTTCTCCGATATAGTGTAGTTGGGAGAATTCAAAAAAGATAATAGGACTAGCATGTGTGGGTGCAATAGCAACAATTTCATTCTTAAAAAAGGAACTATAGCAAGTTCATCTCCATAAGCATCATTCATATTGGCATCATGTCCACAAGCACAGCAAGCATCAATTTCATCAAATAGGGATATTCCAAACGAATCCAAGGGATCATAGCAAGCATCATAGCTTTCATCCTTCGGTAAGCACGAAGGGAAATTAAACAATGTATGTGATAAAGAGTTACTCTCATTAGAAGGTGGGCACGGGTGATCAATCCGCTCTTCCTCCTTTTGTTCTTCGCTCTTCTCCTCATCATTTTCATTCAATGAGCTCATAGGGTCATCAATTTCTTCTTCCATAGTTTCCTGCAAATTATTAATCTCTTCTTGGACAGCGGAGACTTTCTCAATAAATGCATCAATATCGGGCATTGTATTCATAATTCTCAGTATAGCAAAATTTCCAGGCCTATAAACATCATCATCAAAGGCTTCATACTTTTCAAGCAAAGATTCAATTTCATAAGCACCCTTAAAAGCAATGAATTCTTCTATTCGTTCCACATCATAGTAATCATAAATACCATTAGCATAAGAAGCTAAGGTTTCATTATCATTAAATTTGCATGAAAAGGGAAGGTGTGGAGCCTTCATCCTAGAGCAACAAGTATAATCATATCTCAAGCATAGATCCCGAGCATACCAATGCAACATATGAATTTGATCCCATAACAGTTTCCCTTTTTGAGCCAAGTGATAATCCTTAAAGTATTCACGTTGATCCAACGTGTATCCCATTATATAGTTGAATGGGCTTGTCTCAGGATTATTAAAGTAGTGCATAATATCTTTCACATAATGAGCATCGAGGGTTTTAGGAGGTTCCCCATCTCCATGAGTAGCAAGTGCACCTAATTTTTTTGTATTTCGTGTTCCATATCCATAACTAAAGATAGAGAACAACTTAGAACAGCAAATAAAATCTACTTATATTAGTAATAAAGCAAACAAGCACACACGAGAATATTCACCCCACGCTATTGCTCCCCGGCAACGGTGCCAGAAAAAGGTCTTGATAACCCACTAGTATAGGGGATCAGTTGTAGCCTTTCTCAATAAATAAGAGTGTCAAACCCAACGAGGAGCTAAAGGCAGAACAAATATTCCCTCAAGTTCTATCGACCACCGATACAACTCTACGCACGCTTAACGTTCACTTTACCTAGCACAAGTATGAAACTAGAAGTACTTTGTAGGTGTGATAGGATAGGTTTGCAAGATAATAAAGAGAACGTAAATAAAAGCTAGGGGCTGTTTAGATAAAGAAACAACTAAGTTAGTTTTGGTAGAGATCTTTTTTTCACAAGAAAGTTATTTGTCCCTAGGCAATCGATAACTAGACCGGTAATCATTATTGCAATTTTATACGAGAGAGAGGCATAAGTTAACATACTTTATCTTCTTGGATCATATGCACCTATGATTGGAACGCTAGCAAACATCTGTAACTACTAAAGATCATTAAGGTAAAACCCAACCATAGCATTAAAGTATCAAGTCCTCTTTATTCCCATACGCCATAACCCAGTTATCCATGTTTGTGTTTCTATCACTCACGCAACACAGATAATAAGCAAACCATGAACATACTGCAAACCCTACAGCAGGGATCCCTCATGCTTGTGGGACACGGAGAGCACCATAGAACAACACCAATAATAAAACATGCAACGCAAACCAATCACGATCATCAATGAACCCATAGGAAAAAACGGAACTACTCAAACATCATAGGATAGCCATAAATCATTGGGAAATAATATATAGCATTGAGCACCATGTTTAAGTAGAGATTACAGCGAGGAGAAGAGGTGTTACACCGCTGCATAGAGGGTTGGAGAGTTGGTGACGACGGCGGTGAAGTTGTTGGTATAGATCGTCGTCACAATGATGGCCCCGGCGACGTTCCGATGCCACCAGGAGAGAGGGGGAGAGATCCCCCTCCTTCTTCTTCCTTGACCTTCCCCCTAGATGGGAGAAGGGTTTCCCCTTCGGTCCATGGCCTCCATGGCGGCGGAGGGGCAAGAGCCCTCCGAGATTAGATCTCTCTCTCTCTCTCTCTCTCTCTCTCTCTCTCTCTCTCTCTCTCTCTCTCTCTCTCTCTCTCTCTCTCTCTGTTTCCTTCTGTTTCTGCGTTCCCAGATTCTGGCCTTTCACCGTTTCTTAAATTCTGGGAGATCCGTATCTCCGATTGGGCTGAAATTTTAACACATTTTTTATCCGGATATTAGCTTTCTTGCGGCGAAAGAAGGGCACCAACTGCCTTATGGGGTGACCACAGGGGCCCAGGGCATGCCCTACCCCCTGGGGTGCGCCCCCTGCCTTGTGGCCCCCTCGGCATCGTCTCGCGTTGATTCTTTTTCCCAAAAATCACATATATTCCAAAAAAAATCTCCGTAAGTTTTTATCGCGTTTGGACTTTGTTTGATATGTATTTTCTATGAAACAAAAAGCATGCAACAAAAAGTAACTGGCACTGGGCACGAGATCAATATGTTAGTCCCAAAAATAGTATAAAAATGCCTAGAGTATATGAAAGTTTTATAATATTGGCATGGAACAATAAAAAATTATAGATATGACGGAGACGTATCACTTGCCACCGTCGCTCGGACGCTAACATTGAGATACATGGTTTTAAAATTCTAGTAAATCAAAAACTCGTCTGAAATTCATGAAACTCGACATGCTATCATGGAATGGCATCTGTTGGGGAACGTAGTAATTTTAAATAAATTCCTACGCACAAACAAGATCATGGTGATGCATAGCAACAAGAGGGGAGAGTGTTTCCACGTACCCTCGTAGACCGAAAGAGGAAGCGTTAGCACAACGCGGTTGATGTAGTTGAACATCTTCATGATCCGACCGATCCAAGTACCGAACGTACGGCACCTCCGAGTTCAGCACACGTTCAACTCGATGACGTCTCGCGAGCTCCGATCCAGCAGAGCTTCGCCAGAGAGTTTCGTCAGCACGACGGCGTGATAGTGGTGATGATGATGCTACCGACGCAAAGCTTCGCCTAAGCACCGCTACGACATTATCGAGGTGGATTATGGTGGAGGGGGCACCGCACACGGCTAAGAGATCAATGATCAATTGTTGTATCTCCAAGGGGTGCCCCTCTCCCCGTATATAAAGGAGTGGAGGAGGGGGAGGAGTCCGGCCTCCCTAGGCGTGCCCCATGAGGAGTCCTACTCCCACCGGGAGTAGGACTCCCCCCATCCAAGTAGGAGTAGGAGAAGGGAAGGAAGGGAGAGAGGAAGAGAAGGAAAAAGGCCCCCCCTCCTTGTCCAATTTAGACTAAAGGGGGAGGGGGCGCGCGGCTGCCCTCGCCACCCCTCCTCTTCTCCCACTAAGGCCCATGAGGCCCAATTAACTCCCCGGGGGGTTCCGGTAACCCCCCGGTACTCCGGTATATGCCTGAAACCTTCCGGAACCCTTCCGGTGTCCAAACATAGTCGTCCAATATATCGATCATTACGTCTCGACCATTTCGAGCCTCCTCGTCATGTACGTGATCATATCCGGGACTCCAAACTACCTTCGGTACATCAAAACACTAAAAGTCATAATACCGATCGTCACCGAACTTTAAGCGTGCGGACCCTACGGGTTCGAGAACAATGTAAACATGACCGAGACACGTCTCTGGTCAATAACCAATAGCGGAACCTGGATGCTCATATTGGCTCCTACATATTCTACGAAGATATTTATCGGTCAAACCGCATAACAACATACATTGTTCCCTTTGTCATCGGTATGTTACTTGCCCGAGATTCGGTCGTCGGTATCTCAATACCTAGTTCAATCTCGTTACTGGCAAGTCTCTTTACTCGTCCCGTAATACATCATCCCGCAACTAACTCATTAGTTACAATGCTTGCAAGGCTTATAGTGATGTGTATTACCGAGTGGGCCCAGAGATACCTCTCCGACAATCGGAGTGACAAATCCTAATCTCGAAATACGCCAACTCAACAAGTACCTTCGGAGACACCAGAGAGCACCTTTATAATCACCCGATTCGTTGTGACGTTTGGTAGCACACAAAGTGTTCCTCCGGTAAACGGGAGTTGCATAATCTCATAGTCATTGGAACATGTATAAGTCAAGAAGAAAGCAATAGCAACATACTAAACGATCAAGTGCTAAGCTAACGGAATGGGTCAAGTCAATCACATCATTCTCCTAATGATGTGATCCTATTAATCAAATGACAACTCATGTCTATGGCTAGGAAACATAACCATCTTTGATCAACGAGCTAGTCAAGTAGAGGCGTACTAGTGACACTCTGTTTGTCTATGTATTCACACATGTATTATGTTTCCGGTTAATACAATTCTAGCATGAATAATAAACATTTGTCATGATATAAGGAAATAAATAATAACTTTATTATTGCCTCTAGGGCATATTTCCTTCAGTCTCCCACATGCACTAGAGTCAATAATCTAGATTACACAGTAATGATTCTAACACCCATGGAGCCTTGGTGCAGATCATGTTTTGCTCGTGGAAGAGGCTTAGTCAACGGGTCTGCAACATTCAGCTCTGTATGTAGCTTGCAAATCTCTATGTCTCCCACCTGGACTTGATCCCAGATGGAGTTGAAGCATCTCTTGATGTCCTTTGTTCTCTTGTGAAATCTGGATTCCTTTGCCAAGGCAATTGCACCAGTATTGTCACAAAAGATTTTCATTGGACCCGATGCACTAGGTATGACACCTAGATCGGATATGAACTCCTTCATCTAGACTCCTTCATTCGCTGCTTCCGAAGCAGCAATGTACTCCGCTTCACACGTCGATCCCTCCATGACGCTTTGTTTAGAACTGCTCCAACTGACACCTCCACCGTTCAATATAAATACGTATCCGGTTTGCGATTTAGAATCGTCCGGATCAGTGTCAAAGCTTGCATCAACGTAACCATTTACGATGAGCTCTTTGTCACCTCCATAAACGAGAAACATATCCTTAGTCCTTTTCAGGTATTTCAGGATGTTCTTGACCACTGTCCAGTGATCCACTCCTGGATTACTTTGGTACCTTCCTGCTAAACTAATAGCAAGGCACACATCAGGTCTGGTACATGATAACCCACAAGTACAGGGGATCAATTGTAGCCTCTTTCGATAAGTAAGAGTGTCGAACCCAACTGTGACGCCCCCGATTCAATCGTACACTAATCATGCACGCAAATGTGTATGATCAAGATCAAGACTCACGGAAGATATCACAACACAACTCTACAAATAAAATAAGTCATACAAGCATCATAATACAAGCCGGGGCCCTCGAGGGCTCGAATACAAGTGCTCGATCATAGACGAAGTCAGCGGAAGCAACAATATCTGAGTACGGACATAAGTTAAACAAGGTGCCATAAGATGGCTAGCACAAAGCGGGATCTGATCGAAGAGGAGCAGGCCTCCTGCACAGGATCCTCCTAGCTACTCTGGTCGTCGTCGGTGGGCTGCACGTAGTAGTAGGCACCTCTAGAGTAGTAGTCGTCATAGGCGGTGGCGTCGGCTCCTGGCTCCATCGTCTGTTGCAGCAATCGAGTAGAGGTAGGGGAAAAGGGGAACAAGGCAACCGTGAGTACTCATCCAAAGTACTGCAAGCAAGGAGCTACACTACATATGCATGAATATATGTGTAAAGGGCCATATCGGTGGACTGAACTGCAGAATGCCGAATAGGAGGGGATAGCTAGTCTTAACGAAGACTACGCTTACGGACACTGTCTTGCAACAGTAGGAGGGACAATCTGAAGTCCTCCAAGTAACATCACATAGCAATAATCCTACCCGCCGATCCCCTCCTCATATCCCTGAGAGAGAGCGACCACGGTTGTATCTGGCACTTGGAAGGGTGTGTTTTATCAAGTATCCGGTTCTAGTTGTCATAAGCTCAAGGTACAACTCCAAGTCGTCCTGTTACCGAAGATCACGGCTATTCAATAGATTAACTTCCTGCAGGGTGCACCATCTTACCCAAAGCGCTTGATCCCATTTGGCGGACACACTTTCTGGGTCATGCCCGCCGCAGAAGATCAACACGTCGTAGCCCCACCTAGGCACAACAGAGAGGCCAAGACGCGGTCTAAACCTAAGCGCCACAGGGTGCAGGCCCATCGCCTCGAGCACACCTGCACGCGTTGCGAGGCGGCCGGAAGCAGACCTAGCCTAACAGCGTTCAGTCCAATCCGCACGCGCCGCTCGTCATTGACGTCTGAAGTGCTTGGTGATACCACGACGCCGGATACCCATAACTACTCCCGCGTAGATGGTTAGTGCGTATAAGCTCAGTAGCCAACTCAGATCAAATACCAAGACCTCGTTAAGCGTGTTAAGTAACCGCGAACGCCGAGCAGGCCAGCCCACCTCTCTCTAGGCGGTCTCAACCTGCCTGCCGCTCCGCCTCAAGGTCCACTCGAGGTGCTCCATCACCGACCCGACTTTAGTCTCCACATGTATCATGTATAACGTATATAGTATATACCGTGATCAACTCCCAAGTGATCACGGCCCGATAATATAGCACGCGCAGACGGACAAGAATGTAGGGCCACAGATGAAAGTACTAGCATCCTATACTAAGCATATAGGATTGCGGTAAAGGTAACAATGAAGTAACAAGGACAAAGCTATGCAAAGCGGTATAGGGGTATCTCAAAACAAGAACATGCTATACTACTCTAATGCAAGCGATGTAGATAAGAGTAAGCGATATCTGGTGATCAAGGGGGGCTTGCCTGGTTGCTCTGGCAAGAGAGAGGGTCGTCAACACCGTAGTCGAATCTGGCAGCAGCGGCGTCGGTCTCGTAGTCTACCGGAGAGAAGAGGGGAAGAAACAATGAATACCAAGTAAGCAGATGCATAGCGATGCATGACATGCCAAGAAGCGATGCTAGGCGTGCCCTAACGTGGTATGAGGGGGTATCGGTTAAGAAACATCCGGAAAGTATTCCGGTGTTTCGTGTTTTCAAGGCGGAAGGAGGGGAAAGTTGCAGGTTCGATAGGTTAGGGGTGTGTGGCGACGAGCGGATTGCGTATCCGGATTCGCCTCGTGGCTTACGAGTAACTTTCATGTTGAAAATATTTTAATCCGAGTTACGGATTAAAAGATATGATTTTAAAGATTTTATTAATTTCGGAATTTAATTAATTAATTAATTAATTCAAAAATGGAATTATGACGTCGAGATGATGTCATCTTGACGTCGGCGATCAACAGGGTTGGTGGGTCAACCTGACATGTGGGTCCCGTTCGTCATACTCTGATTACTAATTAACTTAGTTAAGTTTAATTAACAGTAGTTAATTAGGTTAATTAGTTATTAGGTTAATTAATCAGGATTAATTAAATTAATTAATTAATTAATTAGTTTTATTCATTTTTATTTATTATTTATTTAAATTTCATTATCCTTTTCTTTTTAATTTTAATAACGTTCAGTGGGGGTGGGGCCTGCATGTCGCTGGCGGTGGGGGTTGGGCGGTCACCTGGCGACCGAGTCAACAGAGCGAGGGGGCCTGGGCCCATCGATCGATGTGGGCCCGAGGCCATTCCACGTCGGCAGGGGGGGTCGGAGTTGGCTCCGGTGGCTTCCTTGGCGGAGGGGGCGCCGAGCTCGCCGGTCTTCGTGCTTGGTGGCCAAGCAGGCGCTGGGCGGTCGCGCTTCGAGTGCGAGGAGGCCAGGGGTCCGATGGTGGTGGTGGCATGGCAGGCTCGGCCGGGATCGGCGCCAGCGAGCGTCGGAGGCGGCGAGGAGGTTCGGATCTCCGTCGGGGGCGTGCTACGGAGGCCGAGGAGGGGTTCTTGTGGCCCCGAGCCACACGGGCTCGGCCCCGTGACCATTTGGTCACCGGGGCGCCAGCGACGGATCCACGGCGGGAGGGGCATTCGGTGCGGCGGAGGGGGGAACCCGCCGGCGAGGAGAAAGGAGAGGGAGGTGGGGGCGGCGTGGCCGGCGGCGGCCTGCCATGATGGCCATGCGGCCGAGCCGGGCGACGGGAGGCCCGGGGTGACGGCGGCGTTCGGGAGGGGAGAGGGGAGCGAGGGGCCCGAGGGGGGAGAGGGAGAGCTCACTGGGGGATCGCGGGGTCTAGGGGGCGGGCTCGGGGGCGCTCGGTGGCGACCGGTGTAAGTGCATCTAGTGCCCCTTAGTGATTTTGGTGTATTGAAGACTTATAGGTTAAGTAACTAATGCGTTTGAGAGTGTACACAAGTCTATAAGTCTATGAGGAGTTTGATATTTACAGAGAAAGTCGACCCCTAAAAATGAAGTTCTTCAACTGAAGACTTTGATATTCTGAAGACTTTCTGAAGACTTTGAAAGTGAAGAAATTGGTGTGACCTTGAAGACTTGGTATTCATTGAGGAACATGAAGCGTGAAGACTTTTGTTTTCGTAGTTTCATTTTCTCTTTCTTGAGTCATAGGAAACACCGTCTCTTGTTAAAGGGGTCGAGGAAATACTAAGGAAAAATTTCCATGTGATGCTCAACTCAAAATCCTACACCTACCAATCCTTCGAGTGAAGCCTTTGGAAATCTCATACAGCTTCATCAATTTCTTGATGGATGAGACGAAGCTCTTACGGTCATTTGAGAATTTGTTCTCGATCGAGGAGTTAGGAATTCGCCATCTGATTGCCTACATGAGGAACATGATAGCCACGAGGAATTTGATGTTCAAATTTCCGACCGTTCTTGTCTTGCATGCCACCTGTCCCAAATACCTTATCCACCTAACGGTCATATCATTGAAGGGCATTTATGTCTTATCATGTCGGGCTGCTCCCTAGGCTATAAATAGCCGCCCCTACAACCACTAGTTGGTTGGCTGCTCCGAGAGAACTTGACACTTGTCATTTGAGAGCAACCCATCCTCCGAGGACTTTGAGCGAAAATCATCAAGTGAGGAAAACCCAAAACCAAACCCCAACAAACCCAAAGTGATTGAGCATCATCAAGAAATTGATCCTGCGTGGATCCGACGCTTGTTACCTTTGAAGACTGTGCTTCTTCCAGACGGTTAGGCGTCAAGGTCTAGAGCATCCAAGAGGAATTGTGGATCGCCGAGTGACCAAGTATGTGAAGGTTTGGAAGTCGCTCAAGACTTACCACGAGTGATTGGACGAGGTCTGCGTGACCTTAGTTCAAGGAGAATACGGTGAGGACTTGGTGTCTGAGCTGCTTGCTCGGTGGGGTGTCCGGGACTGTGTGTCCTCGAGTTTAAATACTCACCGCTCCAACCAGACGCATAACCGAGACAGCGGTTGGAACTGGTCTACCAAATCATTGTCTTCACCAACCTAATCGGTTCTATTTCCTCAACCCGTTCATTTCCTCATTACTGTGTTGAGTGTTTGTTCATATCTGTGTTTGAAGACTTTGATCAAGACTTTCTCAATTTCCTCAGTTCAATTTCTTGATCTGTTTGTCTTCATCTTGTGTTATCCTGTGATTACGCTTTCTGTACTCTGTGCTAGTCTTCATTTCATCATGATGACCATGCGTGTATTCTGTTATGCTTACTTCTGAGTACTTATTCCGCTGCAAGTTTTTCTTCGCTAAGGAATTTCCTCACCGGCAAATTCCTCTGTGAAGAATTCATAAAAATCGCCTATTCACCCCCCCTCTAGTCGATATAACGCACTTTCAACCGGTGAGGAGGGGGTCGGGGGCGGCCGTCGGCGTCGGGAGGATCCGGTGAGGCGGGGTCGGGGCGACCCCATGGCGAAGGGGAGCTCCGGCGTGGGGCGACGGTGGGGGATCCGGCGCGCGCGAGGGGCGCAGGGGAGAGGGGGCGACGCGGTCGGGCGCCGGGTCGTCGGCGTCGGGCGCGACAGGTGGATCGGCCCGATCTAGATCGGGCGGGAGTGAGAAAGGGATCGGGGGAGTGAGGCTAGGGTTCCACCGAACGGGAGGGTGGATAAGGTGGGGCGGCCGGTTGGGCCGGGCCAGGGGGGGGCTTGCTGGTCCAGGTGGGGGGGGGGGGGCCTGGCCCAGTTGGGCCAGTGGGGTTTTCTCCCCCACTCCTTTTGTTTTAATTTTTCTTTTTCTTATTTTCTTCTTTTCTGTTTTAGTTTATTTAAAATACCAAAACACTTTACAAAAATGTATGCACCCCACCATAATTAGGTTTGTTATTTTTGACAACCCCCGAACATTTTAGTTTTAGTTTTTGAAAACTTTTATCGTTTGCTTTTGTTTTGAATTTGATTTAGACCGGGTTCGAATCAACATGAGTTTAGTCACAGTAACCGTGGTGATTACTGTAGCTTAATTATCCGGGTGTTACAAATCTCCTCCACTACAAGAAATCTCGTCCCGAGATTTAGGAGGTAGAATGAAAGAGTGCGGGGTATTCATCTCGAAGACAATCCTCGCGTTCCCGTGGCTTCGTCTTGAGTGATTCACCATCGGACTTTGAGGAACTTGATCGCCTTCTGTCGTGTGCGGCGTTCAGCTTGGTCGAGAATGCGGACCGGATGCTCTTTATAGGAGAGGTCCTGTTGCAATTCGAGCACTTCATGGTCCACTGCTCGGATTGGGTCCTTGAAGCAGCGTCGGAGTTGTGACACGTGGAACACATCGTGAACCCGAGAAAGGTTCGACGGAGCTCCAGCTTGATAAGCCACTTTTCCACGCCTTTCCGAATAGTGAATGGGCCAATATAGCGAGGAGCTAGCTTGCCCTTGATCCCAAGCGGTGAGCACCCTTCATTGGTGTAACGTGAAGATAGGCCTTTTCGCCAAAGTTGATAGACCATGTCTTTGTGATGTCGGTCATAATTACTCTTTTACGTGGTCGAGCAGTCTTGAGATTCTCGCGAATAATGCGAACTTGTTCTTCGGCATGTTGGATAATATCCGGACGAAGAGTGGACGTTCCCCGCTTCGACCAGTTCGGAGGGTTCGCACTTTCGTCCATATAACACTTCAAGGGGCCATCTTCGACTAGCTTGATAGCTATTATTATAAGAGAACTCAGCATACGGGAGAGATTCCTCCCATTTCTTGCTGAAGGAAACGACACAAGCTCGAAGCATGTCTTCAAGAATTTGGTTGACACGTTCAACTTGCCCTTGCGACTACGGATGAAAAGCAGTACTGAAAGACAAATGAGTCCCCATAGCTTCTTGAAAACTTGCCCGAATCTTGAAGTGAATAAGCTGCCACGGTCCGAGCCGATAACCAAGTGGAATACCGTGAAGTGAATCAATTACGGACATATAGAGCGTTGCAAGTCGACTAGCGATGATCGTTTCTTTGACCGCCGAAAATGAGCAACTTTAGAAAGCCGGTCAATGACGACAAGAATAGCATCATTACCTTTCTGCGATTTGGGAAATCCAAAGGACGAAGTCCATTTCAACATGGTCCCATTTCCATTCAGGAATAGCGATAGGTTGCAGAGTTCCAAAGAGGCCTTTGATGTTACGCTTTGATACGACGGCAAACATCACACTCAAAGAACATAGCGAGCAATGTCCCGCTTCATATTAGACCACCGAATCTCTCGCGAATGTCTTGATACATCCTTGTACTGCCGGGATGGATACATAGAGGCGTATCATGAGCTTCTTTCATAACCTTCGAGTCATATTCAGGTTTTCCTTCTTACACGGCACCACTAGGCGGCCTTTGAAGTACAAGGCGCCATCATCGGCAATAGTGAAGAATGAGGATTTCCTTTGAGGTCTTGCTTAATCTTGTAGACTTCAGAGTCAAATCCTGCATTGTCTTTATGGTGCCCACGAGATCGGGTTCAACAGCCGAGGTATAGAGGAACCACAGGGAACAACACGGAGATTCATCTTGCGGAACTCCGGAGGAGGGGAGCGAAAACCCGGAGGAACAATATGGAGGTTCAGCTTTTCTGAATTCTTCGACAAGTGATGGCTGAACTTTGTGAACTGAAGGTGGTTGCAGAAGACTTGTGGCTCAAGGCATCAGCCATTACATTAGCCTTGCTCGGCGTATAGGAATACCCAAATCAAAGTCTGCAACAGTCTCCATCCATCTCTGCTGACGTAGGTTCAGGTCTGGCTGAGTAAACAGATACTTCAGACTTTGGTGGTCGGTGAAATCTCGCAACGATTACCGAGAAGGTAATGTCACCACTGCTTCAGTGCATGAATGACGGCAGCAAGTTCGAGGTCATGAACTGGGTAGTTCTCTTCGTGAGGGCGCAACTGTCGAGAGGCATAAGCAACCACTTTGCGCTCTTGCATTAGGACACCGCCTAATCCTTGACGAGAAGCGTCGCAGTAAATGACGAAGTCCTTCTTAGTATCGGAGGGGCTAGCATCGGGCGAAGTCAACTTGTCTTTGAGTGCTCGGAAACTTTCCCGACACTTATCATCCCATTGGAACTTGACGCCTTATGCAACAAAGTTAGTCGAGGCTCGGCAATCTTGGAGAAGTTCTCGACGAATCGACGGCAATAGTCAAGCGAGACCGAGAAAACTTCGACTTGCTTAACGCTCTTGGAGGGGTCCAATCGAGAATAGCCTGAACTCGCTCGGGGTTGACGGCAATACCATCCTTAGAGATGACATGTCCAAGGTAGGTTACTTGGAAGCCAGAATTCACATTTGGAGAACTTGGCATAGAGTTGATGCTCTCGTAGCTTTTCCAAAGACAAGACGAAGATGTTCACATGCTCTTCTTCATTCTTGGAAAAGATCAGATATCATCCAGATAAACCACGATTTAACTTGTCGAGGTAATCCATGAATATATAGTTCATCAGGCGAGAGAAGGTAGCTGGGGCATTGGTTAAGCCGAAAGACATGACGGTGTACTCGTATGAACCATAACGAGTCATGAATGCGGTCTTGGGGATATCCTCCTCGCGAAGACGGATCTGGTGGTAACCCAACCTCAAGTCGAGTTTCGAGAACACTGACGAACCAGCCAGTTGATCATAAAGATCATTGATCCGAGGAAGAGGATACTTATTCTGAATGGTAGCTTGATTTATGGGGCGGTAGTCTTGGACCAATCCGTTTGTCCCATCCTTCTTCTTGACAAAGAGAGAAGGTGCTCCCCAAGGTGAGCAACTTGGGCGAATGAAGCCACTTTGAAGAGATTTGTCGATTTCCTCCTTTAGCTCAAGGAGTTCATGCGGCGGCATCTTGTAGGGTCGCTTGGCTATAGGAGTGGTGCCTGGTTTCAAGTCGATGACGAATTCGACAGCTCTAGCAGGGGGAATCCCTGGAAGTTCTTCAGGAAAAACGTCCTGGAAGTCGCAAACGACAGGAATGTTTTCAATGCCCTCGAGTGGTGCTGCGTTCAATGCATTCAATGCATAGAGCCTTGCCTCGGCATTTTGCACCAGATGAGCTTGGTAAGTGACTATTTCATCTGAAGGGTGTAGCAGATGGATTGTCTTCGTGGCGCAAACTATGGAGGCAGATGCGCTTTTAACCAATTCATTCCCGAATGAGGTCAATGCTACAAGACTTCAAAGACGATGGGAGAGACAAGGAATTCCAGTCCTTCGATTTCAACGGGACGCTGCTGCAAATCATGGAGGTTCGACATTGGCCCGCAGGGTGTGTACTAATAGTGAAGCATTCATGTCTTCACTTTTAATGCCATGCATGAATGCAAAATCTTCGACATGAATGAATGCGATGCCCTCAGATCAAATAAAACGCATGCCGGTACTGAATTTACGAGAAGTGTACCCATCACGATGAGCAGTGCTGGTCTTGGGCTTCGTTCAGTCAACGTGGTTGGCCTGAGCTTGACCATAAGACTTGGCGGTGTTGTTATGGTCAGGTGTTTCCACGGCCACCGCTTTGGAAGGGCCACTGATTTTGGTTCTGTTGCATTCTCTAGCACGGTGCCTGGTTGTCCGCACCAAGCACAAACCATTATTGGGGGTGGGAACAGGAGCTTGGGGTGGTGGAGCTGGAAGCTTGGCTGCTTAGTTGTAGGCGAGCGAGGTGCAGCATAGTTCTGCCTTGGAGCAGGTGCATTCGGCTGGTACATACCGTTGGGAATCCATATCTTGCGCTTGCGAGGACGGGCCCAAGATGAGCCCGTGTCACGGTTCGCTGTTAGAACTCTGGTATTCCTGCGCACCAGTTTCGACATTGATAGCCTTGTTCACCAAGGTGGCGAAATCAGCAAAGTCGTGCACTAGAAGTGCGAGCTTGATGTCGACTTGAAGGCCGTCCGGAACTTCTCCCGTCGCGTGCATCGGTTGCAATATCCTCTTCAAAGATAGCGAGACAAGTCCAGAACTCTCACGATAAGCTTCAACAGTCTTGTTGCCTTGGGTGAGGTTATGAACTCACGCTTCTTCCGGTCCATGACCCTTGAGGGATGAAGCGGCACGGAAAACAGCTTGGAAGTCTGGCCAGTGATGAGTGTTCCAACTGGCGAGTACGCCTGTGGCTGTCCCACCATTGAGCTGCGGGTCCCTTCAGAAGAAGGAAGCAAAAGTGACATAGCTGGCGGGGGCTACATCAGCAGACTCCATCTCATAGGTGATGTCACGGAGCCGACCATCAAGATCCAAATGGCTGGGTTGAGCTGCGGTACACGCTGGGGTTCAGCGTATGAAATCCTGCAGAGTTGTTCCGTTTGGGTGCTGGTTCATATTGGGGCGAGGAACCGAGCCATCATGTTCTCCATGAACTGGCGATTCATCTCAAGCTGTTGGACCATACCAGCCATGTACTCAAAGCGGTGGTGGGAAGTTGCCACCACGGCCACGACCAGCTGGCCTAACCATCCTGCTATTATATAACAGGGGTAGTTCAGCATTTGAGAAATTAAGCAAGAGACAGGAATCATTCATGATGAAACATGCATAATGAAAGCAGCACGATAGGAACTACATAGTAGTCGGCATATCTTACAAAAGGGATCATGCATAGAGTTCGATACATAGAGTTCAGTACATAGACTAAGACATCATAGGCGGCACGCAGGCTCGCGACGAATGCATCCAACACTAACAAACAAGTCTACATCAGTCCCACGCTGCATCGCGGAGGTAGTCAGAGCCTGGTAGTAGTGCGGCAGCGGATAGTCCTCCACGTCAGTGACCTGGGGGCCGCGGATACTCTGGTGCTGAATCCGACGTCCCGGTGGCAGAAAAGGGCCAAGTGCGGGAGAGTAGCCTCCCACGTCTGGCCAACCGACACCCTGGGGCATCACGGTCCTGGCTGGGTAGATCGCAGAACGCGGCAGCTCTCCGGATCGGACAAAGGGGTGCATCAGCGTCAGAGCACGGTAGAGGTGCTGACGGGTGATGTACAACTCGTGGCGAAGAGCTCGGTTAGCTCGATCTAGCCCATCGCGATGCGTAACAAAGTTCTGATGGTAGAAGGGCTCTCTGGTGACAGTGGAGTAGGCAGCAGTGTAGTAACCCTCCTCACCAACATCAGACACGATAGCAATGTGCCTGAAGGGGGAGGTGTCCAACTCTCGATACTCAGCACGAAGACGTGTCAGAGCAGCATAAGCAGCATCGTGGACTGCCATATCGATAGTCACTCCAACACCATGTGCGGTGTGCAGACAAGAGTGGACTCGTACTCCGAGAGTAGAGGTGGACGATGGCGGCATCGCTCCTGGTTATAGTCCCGGTACTCCTCATAGACGGTGTACTCGGGGTGCCGCGATAACCGGATAGGTCATCATCTCGCTAGCACCGCAGTGATCCCGAGGCACCAATGGCCGTCGTGTGGCGCATTTACCTGCCTCGTGGGTTCCATCTGAAAACAAAGACGTTTCAAAGGAGTCAAATGACGGTGTGGAATTTGATCAAAATACAATTCCAAGAAGCAACTATGGCTTTATCCAACTTTGGGGTGAATGTGGTCTCGGGATCCTAGTGTTAGTTAGTAAAATCGCTTAACCCGAGTAGAAGAGAGTTCGAGTCCCAGAGTAAAGGTCGAGGAGTAAAAGATCCTAGTACCACCCGATGGCGGCGTGGGCCGTAAGGCACACAGCCAAGTTAGTAAAAGTTTTGCAATGTCTAGACTCGACTTGCCAAGGAGTGTGGAAGGGGATTCCTACAGGCAGTCGGCTCTGATACCAACTTGTGACGCCCCCGATTTAATCGTACACTAATCATGCACGCAAATGTATACGATCAAGATCAAGGACTCAGGAATATATCACAACACAACTCTACAAATAAAATAAGTCATACAAGCATCATAATACAAGCCGGGCCTCGAGGGCTCGAATACAAGTGCTCGATCATAGACGAGTCACGGAAGCAACAATATCTGAGTACGAGACATAAGTTAAACAAGGTGCCATAAGATGGCTAGCACAAAGCGGATACAGATCGGAGGAGCAGGCCTCCCGCAGGATCCTCCTAGCTACTCCTGGTCGCGTCGCCGGGCTGCACGTAGTAGTAGGCACCTCCAGAGTAGTAGTCGTCATAGGCGGTGGCGTCTCGCTCTGGGCTCCATCGTGCAGTTGCAGCAATCGAGTAGAGGTAGGGGAAAAGGGGAACAAGGCAACCATGAGTACTCATCCAAAGTACTGCAAGCAAGGAGCTACACTACATATGCATGGTTATATGTGTAAAGGGCCATATCGGTGGACTGAATGCAGAATGCCGAATAGGAGGGGATAGCTAGTCTTAACGAAGACTACGCTCGGACACCGTCTTGCAATGGTAGGAGGGGACAATCAAGTCCTCCAAGTAACATCACATAGCAATAATCCTACCCGCGATCCCTCCTCATATCCCCGAGAGAGAGCGACCACCGGTTGTATCCGCACTTGGAAGGGTGTGTTTTATCAAGTATCCGGTTCTAGTTGTCATAAGCTCAAGGTACAACTCCAAGTCGTCACATCAAGATCACGGCTATTCAATAGATTAACTTCCTGCGGGGTGCACCATCTTACCCAAAGACGCTTGATCCCATTTGGCCGACACACTTTCTGGGTCATGCCCGCCGCGGAAGATCAACACGTCCGCAGCCCCACCTAGGCACAACAGAGAGGCCAAGACGCCGGTCTAAACCTAAGCGCCAGGGTCCGGGCCCATCGCCTCGAGCACACCAAGACGCTATGAGGGCGGCCGAAGCGCACTCAGCCTAACAGCGTTCCATCCAATCCGTGCCAAGGCCGCTCATCGCGACGTCTGAAGTGCTTGGTGATACCACGACGCGGGATACCCATAACTACTCCCTGCGAGATGGTTAGTGCGTATAAGCTCGTAGCCAACTCAGATCAAATACCAAGACCTCGTTAAGCGTGTTAAGTAACATGCGAACGCCAACAGGCCAGGCCCACCTCTCTCCTAGGCGGTCTCAACCTGCCTGCCGCCCGCCTCAAGATCCACTCATGGGTGCTCCATCACCGACCGACTTTAGTCTCCACATGTATCATGTATAACGATATAGTATATACCCGTGATCAACTCCCGAGTGATCACGGCCCGATAGTATAGCACGGCAGACGGACAAGAATGTAGGGCCACAGATGAAAGTACTAGCATCCTATACTAAGCATATAGGATTGCGGTAAAGGTAACAATGTATAACAAGGACAAAGCTATGCAAAGAAATATAGGGTATCTCAAAACAAGAATATGCTATACTACTCTAATGCAAGCAGTGTAGATAAGAGTAGGCGATATCCGGTGATCAAGGGGGCTTGCCTGGTTGCTCGGCAAGAGAGAGGGTCGCAACACCGTAGTCGAACTGGGCAGCAGCAGCGTCGGTCTCGTAGTCTCTGGGAGAGAAGAGGGGAAGAAACAATGAATACCAAGTAAACAGATGCATAGCGATGCATGACATGCCAAGAAGCGATGCTAGGCGTGCCCTAACGTGGTATGAGGGGTCTTGGTTAAGGGAAACATCCGGAAAGTATTCCTGTTTCGTGGTTTTCGCAGAGGAGACTGAGGGGAAAGTTGCAGGTTCGATAGGTTAGGGGTGTGTGGCGGACGAACGGATCGCGTATCCGGATTCGCCTCGCTGCTCGAGTAACTTTCATGTTGAAAATATTTTAACCGAAGTTACGGATTAAAAGATATGATTTTTAAAGATTTTATTAATTTCTGGAATTTAATTAATTAATTAATTAATTCGAAAAATGGAATTATGACGTCAGCATGATGTCATGCTGACGTCAGCAGTCAACAGGGTTGACTGGGTCAACCCTGACATGTGGGTCCCGTTCGTCATACTCTGATTACTAATTAACTTAGTTAAGTTTAATTAACAGTAGTTAATTAGGTTAATTAGTTATTAGGTTAATTAATCAGGATTAATTAAATTAATTAATTACTTAATTAATTAATTAATTAATTAATTAATTAATTAGTTTTATTCATTTTTATTTATTATTTATTTAAATTTCATTATCCTTTTCTTTTTAATTTTAATAACGTTCAGTGGGGGTGGGGCCTGCATGTCAGTGGCAGTGGGGGGTTGGACCGGTCGGCCCTGCTGACCGAGTCAACAGAGCGATGGGGGGGCCCCTGGGCCCATCATCGATGGCCAGCGGGGCCCTGTGCCATGCCACGTCGGCGGGGGACGGAGTTGGCTCCGGTGGCTTCATGGCGCGGGGGGCGCCGAGCTCATGGGTCTTCGTGCTCCGTGTGCCAAACGGGTGGTGGCGCCTCGCGAGTCTTGGGAGGCCATGGGTCCGATGGTGGTGGTGGCATGGCCGGGCTCAGCTGGGATCGGCGCCGCGGCGCCGGAGGCGGCGAGGGTTCGGATCTCCGTCGGGGCGTGCTACGGAGGCCGGGGAGGGTTCTTGTGGCCGCCCGAGCCACACGGGCTCGGCCCGTGACCATTTGGTCACCGGGCGCCAGCGACGGATCCACGGCGGAGGGGGGCATTCGGGTGTCTGCGGAGGGGGAACGCCGCCGGGCGAGGAGAAAGGAGAGGAGGTGGGGACGGCGTGGCAGCTGCGGCCTGCCAGTGACCATGAGGGGCCGAGCCGGGCGACGGGAGGCCCGGCGACGGCGGCGTTCGGGAGGGAGAGGGGAGCGAGGGGCCCGAGGGGAGAGGGAGAGCTCACTGGGGATCGCGGGGTCTAGGGCGGGCTCGGGCGCTCGGTGGCGACCGTGAGGAGGGGGTCAGGAGGCGGCTGTCGGCGTCAGGCGGATCCGTGAGGCGGGGTCGGGGCGACCCAGGGCGAAGGGGAGCCCGGGCGTGGGGGCACGGTGGGGGGATCCGGCGTGGCGAGGGGCGCAGGGGAGAGGGGCGACGCTGGTCGGGCGGCGGGGTCATCGGCGTCGGGGCGCGACAGGTGGATCGGCCCGATCTAGATCGGGCGGGGAGGGAGAAAGGGATCGGGGGAGGAGGGCTAGGGTTCCACCGAACGGGGAGGGGTGGATAAGGTGGGCGGCCCGGTTGGGCGGGCCAGGAGGGGGGCTTCTTTGGGCCAGGTGGGGGGGGCTGGCCATTGGGCCAGCTGGGGTTTTCTCCCCACTCCTTTTGTTTTAATTTTTCTTTTTCTTATTTTCTTCTTTTCTGTTTTAGTTTATTTAAAATACCAAAACACTTTACAAAAATGTATGCACCCCACCATAATTAGGTTTGTCATTTTTGACAACCCCCGAACATTTTAGTTTTAGTTTTTGAAAACTTTTATCGTTTGCTTTTGTTTTGAATTTGATTTAGACCGGGTTCGAATCAACGTGAGTTTAGTCACAGTAACCGTGGTGATTACTGTAGCTTAATTATCCGGGTGTTACACCAACGAGGAGCTAAAGGTAGAACAAATAATCCCTCAAGTTCTATCGACCACCGATACAACTCTACGCACGCTTGACATTCACTTTACTTAGAACAAGAATAAAACTAGAAGTACTTTGTAGGTGTTTTTGGATAGGTTTGCAAGAAAGTAAAGAGCGAGTAAATAAAAGCTAGGGGCTGTTTAGATGAAGACACAACTAAATTAGTTTTAGTAGAGAGCTTTTCGTTACGAGAAAGTTATTTGTCCCTAGGCAATCGATAACTAGACCGGTAATCATTATTGCAATTTTATTTGAGGAAGAGGCATAAGCTAACATACTTTCTCTACTTGGATCATATGCACTTATGATTGGAACTCTAGCAAGCATCCGCAACTACTAAAGATCATTAAGGTAAAACCCAACCATAGCATTAAAGTATAAAGTCCCCTTTATCCCATACGCAAACAACCTACTTACTCGGGTATGTGCTTCTAATCACTCACGCCACCCACCATAAGCAAATCATGAACATATTGCAAACCCTACAGCGGGAATCCCTCACGCTTGCGCGACACGGAGAGCACCATAGGACAGCACCAATAATAAAACATGAAACTCAAACCAATCTTGATCATCAAATAGCCCATAGGACAAAACGGATCTACACCATGTTTAAGTAGAGATTACAGCGGGTAAGAGAGAGGTTACACCGCTGCATAGAGGGGGGAAGAGTTAGTGATGATGGCGGTGAAGTTGTTGGTGAAGATTGCGGTGATGATGATGGCCACGGCGGTGTTCTGGCGCCACCGGAAAAGAAGGGGAGAGGGGGCGCCCTTCGTCTTCTTCTTCCTTGACCTCCTACCAAGATGGGAGAAGGGTTTCCCCTCTGGTCCTTGGCCTCCATGGCGTGGGAGGGGCGAGTGCCCCTCCGAGATTGGATCTGTCTCTCTGTTTCTCTCTGGTTCTGCGTTCTGTTCTGCTGCCCTTTCACCGTTCCGTATATATATGGAGATCCGTAACTCCGATTGGACTGGAACCTTCGCTGTGATTTTTTTTTACCAAAAATTAGCTTTCTTGCGGACGAAGAAGGGCGTCAACCGCCTTACGGGTGGACCACGAGGGTCAGGTGCGCGCCCAGGGGGGTGGGGCGCGCCCCCCTTCCTCGTGCCCACCTCGGACACCGTTTCACGTTGATCTTTCTCCCAGATTTTCCAAATATTCCAAAAATAAGCTCCGTCCGTTTTTATCCCGTTTGGACTCCGTTTGATATGGATATTCTGCGAAACCAAAAACATCCAATAGACGGGAACTGGCACTGGGCACTGGATCAACATGTTAGTCCCAAAAATAGTATAAAAAGTTGCCAAAAAGTATATGAAAGTTGAATAATATTGGCATGGAACAATCAAAAATTATAGATACGACGGAGACGTATCAGCATCCCCAAGCTTAATTCCTGCTCGTCCTCGAGTAGGTAAATGATAAAAAAGATAATTTTTGATGTGGAATGCTACCTAGCATAATCTTGATCATATGTCTAATCATGGCATGAATATTAAGACATGAGTGATTCAAAGCAATAGTCTAGCATTTGACATAAAAACAATAATATTTCAAGCCTACTAATAAAGCAATCATGTCTTTTCAAAATAACATGGCCAAAGAAAGTTATCCCTACAAAATCATATAGTCTGGCTATGCTCCATCTTCACCACACAAAATATTTAAATCATGCACAACCCCAATGACAAGCCAAGCGATTGTTTCATACTTTTGACATTCTCAAACCTTTTCAACTTTCACGCAATACATGAGCGTGAGCCATGGACATAGCACTATAGGTGGAATAGAATATGATGGTGGAGGTTGTGTGGAGAAGACAAAAAGGAGAAGATAGTCTCACATCAACTAGGCGTATCAATGGGCTATGGAGATGCCCATCAATAGATATCAATGTGAGTGAGTAGGAATTGCCATGCAACGGATGCACTAAGAGCTATAAGTGTATGAAAGCTCAGACTGAAAACTAAGTGGGTGTGCATCCAACTTGCTTGCTCATGAAGACCTCAGGCATTTGAGGAAGCCCATCATCGGAATATACAAGCCAAGTTCTATAATCAAAATTCCCACTAGTATATGAAAGTGAAAGCATAGGATACTCTCTCTACGAAGAACATGGTGCTACTCTAAAGCACAAGTGTGGTAAAAGGATAGTAACATTTTCCCTTCTCTCTTTTCTCTCATTTTTTTATTTTTTTTATTTTTTTATTATTTTTTTCTCTTTTTTTGGTGGGCTTCTTTGGCTTCTTTTTTTTATTTGGGCTTCTTTGGCCTCTTTTATTTTGATAACCTCACATGGGACAATGTTCTTATAATGATGATCATCACACTTCTATTTACTTACAACTCAATATTACAACTCAATGTCTAGAACAAAGATATGACTCTATATGAATGCCTCCGGTGGTGTACCGGGATGTGCAATGATCTAGCGTAGCAATCATATCAAAAAGGGACAAGCCATGAAAACATCATGCTAGCTATCTTACGATCATGCAAAGCAATATGACAATAAATGCTAGAGTCATGTATATGATGATGATGGAAGTTGCATGGCAATATATCTCGGAATGGCTATGGAAATGCCATAATGGGTAGGTATAGTGTCTGTTTTGAGGAAGATATAAGGAGGTTTATGTGTGATAGAGTGTATCGTATCACGGGGTTTGGATGCACCGGCGAAGTTTGCACCAACTCTCGAGGTGAGAAAGGGCAATGCACGGTACCGAAGAGGCTAGCAATGATGGAAGGGTGAGAGTGTGTATAATCCATGGACTCAACATTAGTCATAAAGAACTCACATACTTATTGCGAAAATATATTAGTCATCGAAACAAAGTACTACGCACATGCTCCTAGGGGGATAGATTGGTAGGAAAATACCATCGCTCGTCCCCGACCGCCACTCATAAGGAAGACAATCAATAAATAAATCATGCTCCGACTTCATCACATGTCCACCATACGTGCATGCTACGGGAATCACAAACCTCAACACAAGTATTTCTACTAATGCACAACTACCCACTAGCATGACTCTAATATCACCATCTTTATATCGCAAAACTATTGCAAGGAATCAAACATATCATATTCAGCGATCTACAAGTTTATGTAGGATTCTATGACTAACCATGTGAATGACCAGTTCCTGTCATCTCTCTAAATAGATATAAGTGAAGAAAGAGAGTTTTAATTCTTTCTACAAAAGCTATGCCCACACTCTAACAAATATAAGTGAAGCAAAAGAGCATTCTACAAATGGCGGTTGTCTAAGTGAAGAGAACTAGGCAATCCAAACTTCAAATGATATAAGTGAAGCACATGAAGCATTCTATAAAGCCATACTCAAAAGATATAAGTGAAGTGCAAAGAGCATTCTATAAATAAACTAAGTACCATCTCATACCAGCATGGTGCATAAAAGAAAAGTGAAAACTAAATGCAAAAGACGCTCCAAGATTTGCACATATCACATGAAAGAAACGAATCCGAAAACATACCGATTATTTGTTGAAGAAAGAGGGGATGCCTTCCGGGGCATCCCCAGCTTAGACGCTTGAGTCTCCTTAAATATTTACTTTGGTTGCCTTGGGCATCCCCAAGCTTGAGCTCTTGCCTCTCTTCCTTCTTCTCACATCGAGACCTTCTCGATCATCGAACACTTCATCCACACAAAACTTCAACAGAAAACTCGGTAAGATCCGTTAGTATAATAAAGTAAATCACTACTCTAAGTACTGTTGCAAACCAATTCATATTTTGTTTTTGCATTGTGTCTACTGTAATATAACTTTTTCATGGCCTAATCCACTGATATAAATTGATAGTTTCATCAAAACAAGCAAACTATGCATCAAAAACAGAATCTGTCTAAAACAGAACAGTCTATAATAATCTGAACATTAACCATACTTCAGATACTTTAAAAATTCTGCAAAATTAGGAAAAATAAACAATTTGTTTATAAAGATAGTGCAAAAAGAATCAGAACCATTTGACGTTCCAGTAAAAAATTCTGGTTCCGATACCACCGCTGGGGAACGAGTAATTAAAAAAATCCTACGACACACAGGATCATGGTGATGCATAGAAATTAGAGGGAGAGTGTCCATGTACCCTCGAGACTGAAAGCGAAGCGCTAGCACAACACGTTGATGTGTCATACGTCATCACGACGATCGATCCAAGTACCGAACGCACGCACCTCCGAAGTTCAGCACATGTTCAACTCGATGACGTCTCTGCCGAGCTCCGATCCAGCAGAGCTTCACCGAGAGTTTCACAAGACGACGCGTGATGATGGTGATGATGATGCTACCACGAGGCTACCCTAAGCACCGCCACGATATTATCAAGGTGGATTATGGTGGAGGGGGCACCGACACGGCTAAGAGATCAATGATCAATTGTTGTGTCTGCAAGGTGCCCTCCCCGTGATATAAAGGAGTGTTGAGGGGAGGAGGCCGCCTCCCTAGGCGAGACTCCATGAGGAGTCCTACTCCCATTGGGAGTAGGACTCCCCTTCCAAGTAGGAGTAGGAGAAGGAAGGAAGGAGAGGAAGAGAAGGAAAAGGGTGCCCCTCCTTGTCCACCCGACTAGAGGAGGGGGCCATGGCCGCCGGCCTCCCTCTTCTCCCACTAAGGCCCATGAGGCCCATTAACTCCCTGGGGTTCCAGAACCCCGTACTCTGTATATGCCTGAAACCTCCTGAACCCTTCCAAAGGTACAAACACAGTCATTCAATATATCGATATTTATGTCTCGACCATTTCGAGACTCCTCGTCATGTCCGTGATCATATCCGGACCAACTACCTTCGATAGATCAAAATCATAAACTCATAATACCGATCGTCACCGAACTTTGTTGCGCGGACCCCACGGGTTCGAGACCAATGTATGATCGAGACACGCCTCCCATTAATAACCAATAACCGGATGCTCATATTGGCTCCTACATATTCTACAAAGATCTTTATCGGTCAAATGACCGAGGTGGAAATCTGTGGAGGGGCACCGCACACGGCTAAGAAATCAACTTGTGTGTCTATGGGTGCCCCTCCCCTTATATAAAGGGTGGAGGAGGGGCTGGGCCTCATGGGGCGCGCCAAGGGGAATCCTACCGCTACTAGGAGTAGGTCTCGCTTCCTAGTCCAACTAGTAGGGAAGGAAAGAGGAAGAGGAGAGAAGGAAGGGGTCGCCCCAATTAGATTGGGCTTGGGGCACGCCTCCACCTCCGCCGCCTCTTTTTCCACTAAAGCCCATGATGGCCCATTAACCCCCGGTTCCGTAACCCCTAGACTCCAAAAATGCCCGAACCTATCCGAAACCTTTCTCGTGTCCAAACATAACCTTCCAATATATCAATCTTTATGTCTCGACCATTTTGAGACTCCTCATCATGTCCGTGATCACATCTGACCCTGTGGCACCCCTGCTCGAGAAATCCGAACGCCTGTATTCCAAATTTCGTAGATCAAGGAGAAGTCTCTCGAATACGCACTATTAATCCAAAGGCAGCATGATATCCAAAGTAATACCCAAATATAATAACAGATACCATCATGGAAATAATCATAATACCAACCACTAATACTCCAATGACAACATGGTACTCATCAACCGCAAGCATAACTCCTAGTAATCCAAACAATAGCATGGCAACAACAAGATCAAACTAATACTCCAAGAAAATGCCATGCACAAATTCATGTAGCTAAAGCAATATTTTAAACAAGTTCAAATATATTAAAACATGTCACTGCATTACAGTGATGCAAATGGAGGGTGGCTTGCTCGGCGCCAAGAATACCCGAAGAAATGCGTGAAGCCACGGAAAGAATCACGAAAACGCTCCTCTCGAAGGGGCTGGTTTAGCGAAGGAAAATGGTCATTTTCAGAATGTTAACACATGGTGAAAATGATACCAACAGAACGGGCTCGACGACACGAAGAAGTGGGCTTTGGAATCACCTCAATCGGAGTTGCGAGCGAAAAGATATAGCCCGACAAAGTTCGGACCAATTTGTAAAGATTTCTCCACAAACAGCCCTCGAGGAAAAATCGAAAACGATTCTCGTGAAATACGCTTCGTAACGGAGAAATCGCATTCTTAGATAAAGCAGAGGTAGAATACGCTATTCACGCGAAAGCGCACTTCCGGCACGCTCACTTAACCACGTGGGACAAGGCGGGCCGAGCGTGGGGTCGCCGACGCGGGTCCTCGGGTTGGGCCCACTTATCCATGTTGATGGGGGTCAACGCCTGCAGTTGGCCCCCGGCCTGCTACCTGCCGGCGAGGCAACGGGCGCTCGTAACTGAGCTACAACCCGCTGTATGTATAGCACCGGCAAGGAGGGGATGATGGCAGGATGGAAGGGCGGACGACGGCCCGTCGGCTTTTGCTGAGAGGGGTGGTGCCCATGGCTTGGAGGCGGGAAATGGTTTGAGAGCTTCACCGAGTCTTGGGGCTCAACTGTGAAGAAATGAGGAGGGCGCCGACAACTGAATTTAGGCGGAGGGTCAGGCCATGGCGGCCAACCGAGGCGGCGAGGGCCTGGAGGCAAATGGAGAGGTCAAGGCTTCGGGAGGAGGGGAGGCGATGGAGTGCCGCGGTGGTCTATATAGCTGCAAGCAGGGAGGACGAGCTTATCGCCATGGACGCTGGCAAGATCATGGATGCGTTCGCACGCATGAACTTGGAGGCAAAGCACGAGGAGGCATGTGGAGTCTCTCACGCGGCGTAGGAGGCCAAGGGGCGCAGGAAGTATGACGACGCATTTAACAGAGCTAAACCGCCACCGTGCTCTCGTGGGCATTCGCTGGCAGCAGGCCGTGAGCGCCGGTGGGGAAGCGGACGAGGGTGAGAGGGTCCAAGGAACCGCGACGATGAGAGGAAGACAATGGACACGGCCACGCCGCTAAGGACGAGAGGAGGAGGTGCCGGGCACAAACAGCCACTGGCGCGCCATCGCATTACGAGCGTGCAGACGGTGATGCCATTTACACGGCCACCGCACCGCATGTAGCGTGGAGAGAGGCTTGAACATGTTGTCTAGTGGTAAGTTCATCCAGGTAGGTTTCAAACTCGTGCTATCTTGGTTAAAAGTGATCTGTTAAACGTTAAGAACCTCCAAGTTTATCGCAGAAACTGGGTGAGCACTAGTGATCAACAGGAAGGGTTTTGGATCCAATGGAGTTGTCCACGAGGTTGAGGTAAAGAAGGAATTTCATCCCGGTAACTTGGAGAAGATTTGGGCCAAGATAAATCATAGTTGCTTTGCAACCGCCAAATATGGTCCAAATGAGATTTGGATGATGCACTCAAATGGTGTGTCCACTTGAGCTCAAATTTGGTAAGGCTTCATGATTTGATCATATAAAGATGTCGATAAGTTTCATACCAATTGATTCACCAAAATACTTGCTTCACAAACATCCTTGTTGACCGTAAACTTGCAAAAATTCTAGAGGAATAATGGCTTGATGAACCATGCCCAAAATGGGTGGAAGTAGGTTATATGGATAATATAAGGCCTAGAAAATTTGGTACCATAATGGAGCAAGATAAATATACTTGCTTCACAAACTGAAATTTTGGGCAGAATCAAAGAATTGAAGATGAGCTCACATGGAGGCAAGAAATGAGCTCTACTTTGGTGGAGGATGATATGATGATGTGAGGATCATGCAAAATGGCAACTCATTTGGATATGCCTAGCTTGCACTTCCTTCACAAAGCTTCTTTCGGATAGAAACTTTGGAAAATCATAATCAAATAATTACTAGGCAAATGAGGTTGCATTTTGGCATGTGGCAATGATATGGACAGAAAAGGTTTCAAGGAGTTTGAGGTAAATAGGAAAAGGAAAATAGCACTTGCTTCACAATGTGCCATTAGGGTGAATAGGAAATGAATTATTTGAGCAAGATGATAAACATGACAAATGAAATATTTTGCCATATTTGAGAAAGATATGACCTCGAAAAAATTATAAGAATTATTTGGGAATTTTAGGGTGATGGAAATAAAGGTTTCTTCACAACCTAGGGCATATGGTTATTCCTTTAATAGAAAAGGAATATTCCTAGAAAAGATTTTAGGGTTTGGTCAAGGTGAAGTGACAAGATCTTGGCAGGGTTTTGAGAATGATGAGCCACTTGGGAAGGAAAATGAGGATGATTTCGTGACAAGGCCACGTAACCACTCCAAAAAGAAAAACAGAGCAAAAACCAATAAATCAAAAAAGAAAAGAAAAGGCCAAAATCCAGCTGTTACAAGTCTTACCCCCTTAAAGAAATCTCGCTTCTCGATATTTAGTTGTTCGAACAAGTATGACTTGAGAATACCGCTTTCAACTCGCATCCTTTTTCCTTTATTTATTGTTCCAAGAATTTCAGATGATCAACTTATTGCTGGGGTGGCTTGCTTCACCTTTCCCCAAATTTTGATGGGTCTTTGCTCATACCAAATCCTTTTGGTCGACATTGATTTTCTCATATTCATGTGATGTCCATTGATCATAAATTTCTTTGGTCATGAAAACCTTTTTTATCATTATGTTGTTGTGCCTTCCGGTTCAATAAATGCTTAGAATTAATCATGGCCATCACGGATCCACCGCTCATAGGTGCAATCCGATTTATCTTGATTTATTTCTTTGGTCGAGTATGGCATACAATTTAGATTTGATCGCCTGTCAGGAGCAATATAATGGTGTATGGAGTTATGTCATACTCAAGCATTTACATTTTGAGACTGCCTGCTGTAATGACGGATAAATGCTTTTCTCCGGCAGATTGACCGGTACTTGATTCCGTCAAGTATACCGGTCTGAACTGATTATTCAGCTGATCTAATTATACCCATTTTTGGTAATACGCTGTGATATGTTTTAACACCGCCACGAGGTCAAATCTGAGGTTAAAGGAATCTGGATCTGACAGAGCAGACTTGGATATTCCACACTAACCATGTCAAGTGGGTCAAAGGTATGCAAACTTGTAAATAGAGTAGGTCAAGGTGTATGTTTTGTGGATCCATATGGAATTATGGCCTCCAACCGATTTGGGTATCCCATTCGATGGTCGCAAATACATCATACCTTGTTGTGGGCCTCACTTTTAACGGTCATTATTTTCTTTGTCAGATACCTTGTTGAAATAACTGGCCACACATGTCCTTGATTCTTCAGATGACCATGATCGTGGCTAGTGCAATATTGTTGGCATTATTCTTCTCGCTATCAATTTATGTCCGCACATATATGACATATACTGGGTTTGTAGTCAGACGAGCTCATTGTCGAGGCCAATCATACAAGAAGGTGACAAGAGATCACGAGATCCCTTGTAGATGCGGAATATTGGCCTGGTGGCCATTGTCAAGATCAAGTATTTCGCGATGTCATATTCAGATCTTGTCGATCCTTGCATTACATAAGGTGTGTATCTCGCTTATTTTCATTTGCATGACTTATGAGGTTGTTGGGTCCGCAGATTTCTTAGGTATATCTGCTTGGATTAGTGTCGATCCCATATGAGTGACTAATCTGACCCGGGATACATGCGTACTATATGTATAATAATCATATGCAATGAATACCCTATTATTATGCGTATATGTTTTGACCTAATTGTTCCTCTAACAAAATTATTGCAAATCTGATCCTTGAGATGTACCGCCATATAACGCCAACTCATCATATAATCTCTCGAGGATGGTATAGTGTGGTACTGACGTGATGAGGACATGACTATTTTGATAAGACCAAAATATTGCATACATGCATATTTGTCGTGTGATTTCTAGTGCATACTATTCAATAATCTATTTATGTTATCCGTAACAAAAAATACTTCACATACTTTTGTGTTTTGTCTAATTGCAGGTGTATGGACATTTGTACAATACACATATGAAGATAAGGGAAAAGGAGAAGTTTAGATGCTGTTCAAAAGTCCTCTCACGCCACTTTTTGGGCCAAGAGAAGATAGAGTCCAAGTCTCTCACGTCTATCGGAGAAATGTGTCTTCATAGGATACCCAAAGGAGACTGTTGGGTACACCTTCTATCACAGATCCGAAGGCAAGACTTTTGTTGCTAAATTTGGATCCTTTCTAGAGAAGGAGTTTCTCTCAAAAGAAGTGAGTGGGAGGAAAGTAGAACTTGATGAGGTAACTGTACCTGCTCCCTTATTGGAAAGTAGTTCATCACAGTAACCGGTTCCTGTGACACCTGCACCAATTAGTGAGGAAGTTAATTGTAGCGACCCGACCCAAAATCGGTCAAGTCTCTGTGTAACTGTACCATCCCAAGATCATGCTGGCACACACAGTACATTGATGAAATAATCAAAGTTCAATCACACCTGAATTTATTACACGATTCTCATATCGAGTCTTTATTACAATAGAATAAATTCGCCAAGGCCAACTCATGAGAAATAAACTAAATAAAGCTGCGAAGCGTGAGAAGAATAGCGAGTCCATCCGACTCCATAGGGCAATCGCCAAGCGTGGATCGTAGCCTCACTCCCGATCGAATACTCCTGCAACATAAGACGTTGCAGCCGTGTAGGTCAGCATTTTGAATATGCCGCAAGTCATGAAGAGAGAATAACAATAAAATTACTAACACTATATGCATTTGGGCTGTGGGGCTCTAAGTTTCATTGTTTTGCGAAAAGCCAGTTTTTTCCTACAACAGTGGACTTGTTTGCAAATACTACAAAATTGTTGGTAGTTATTGAGATGGTTCCGCCAACCAATGTCTCATCCCCAATTATTAAAATAAACCCCTCAATTAATTTATTAATTTTGGTGTTGAGATTTCCGAAATACTCCAAGTTCTAGAGGCTCAAATTGTCCGTAACCGGGGACACGGCTAACCAATTAGATCTTCACTCTGCAGAGGTTTGCGCACTTTACCCGCAAGAATCGTTCCCTCCTTTTAAGCCTTCGCACGCCATGGTGTTTGAAGACGGACGAACGTAAACAGGTCTTCCAAGAGTTCCTCCGCCACCGCCGGTACCCATCCAATCCTACCGCTCCTCTACATCTCGTAGCACCGTCCGCCAGAGTCACACCTAGGGTTGACCAAGCCGAGCCCATAATGGCTTGCGGCTGCACAGTAAGCTTCGGTCAATGAGGTATACATCCATCTCTTCGTGGCTGGGTGAAGCTTTCCGCAAGATGGCATGGCGCTTCTCCATGCATCCCGCCAACCACTGGTTTTCTCAGGTGCCCGCAACCGCCCTCCACCCAAAGAGTGAATTTTGAAGTCCATCTTGATCTTGAAGTCATGGGGTTGTCATCATCTTGACTCTCACATCTCCCTTATGATTCACTCAACCAACCCCGCCTCACGAGCATAGCAAAATAAACTACTTCGTCCCGGGCAATGGTAACAAGGGGAATTGGGTTCATCCTACCTCATGATACTACTCACGAACATAACTTCAAATTTCACCTACTGCATGCATGGTGGGGAGGTATAATTCTAATGCAATAAAATCATCGGTATAATAAGGGAAAAATATGATCAATGACTTGCCTTGCTGACGATCTTCGAAAGCTAGGGACTCGTGGTAGCAAGCTTCGCACTCCGGAAATTCTACCGAGACAAACAACAATCATATAAGAATAAGAGCATACGATCACTTAACATAATAGCATGCTAACATAACACACAAAGCAATTGAATCAAAACCCAAAGAAAACTCGAAGAAATCCAATTCAATGTTTTCACCACATCCAACAACAACCAATAAGTAGTTTTGCTCAACCAAATTTTTCTTAACAGAACCTAAGCATGGGTTTTTGCTAACTAACAGAAAAGAACACATCAAGCAACTAGGAGCAAAAAGAATCACATCAAAATCTATTATAGAACTCCTATTAGGCCTATAACAATTCTAGTAAGAAAAACTAAAATAAAAAATTTTATTTATTGTAAATAAAAGTTCATGTTCTAAAACTACGAAACTAATCTAAAATAAACTATCACATAGTAAAAATAAAATTATTTACTAAATAAAACAATAGGAAAACAGAGCTAGTTAAATAAATAGGAACAACATGATTCTGATTAAAACTATTTTTTATTAAATATAACATGCCCAAATAAATTCCTACGGTTAGGCAAGGTCAAAATAAAGTAGTGACAAAAGAATCACTAAAAAAATTCTAACTCACTTTATAGCAGAATTACTAATCTGTCTAAATCTAAAATAAAACAATTTATAATAATTTTAACATGGCCAAACATATTTTCTACAGAAACTACAACAAATTTGCAAACTAACAAAAAAGAATCAATTAAAAATATTAAGTAGATTAAAAGATATGGATTTTACAAAATGAAACTATTCTGTTAAAAACAGAAACGAAAAATTAACTAAAAAGAAAAACTGGGCTAATGGGCCTATCTAACGCTCGGGCGTTTTATAACTAAAACGTGCCAGGGAAAATAAACCGCTTCGGGCCGGTCTAACTAAACCGGAACTAAAACCGAAACGAAAACCGTTTTATTTAAAATAAAACCTACCGCTTCGTACTTCTAATCTAAACCCTAGGATCTAGAGAGAGAGAGATCAATCTGGTCGTAGTAACGCAGGTCATGCTGATTCGTAGCATCCTGCCCTGCAAACGTCGCCCCCTCCGCCTGTGGGATTTCAATCCGGAGGGACCACGAGCTCTCCAACATTTCATGGGTGCAACACCCGTGGAGATGTACAAATTGTTCTTCAGATCACAAACAATGTGTCTGGACTTGACCGAGGACGCAGGACTGAGCTGCAACCGCCTGGATACTCAAGTAAGTAGTCCTGTACCCGGACACGCTATCTGTATATTTATCATAAACTTGCCCTTAAAAGAGCTGTCCCTCAAACAGGAGTGGATAGCGAAACCAAAACTGACAGTGTGTCCGCCCCCTCCACGAGACCACGCCGATCCCGTGTTAAACAAGATGCCGAAGGCTGCGCTTTGGAAGAAGGCGAAGGGGGAACAAGGAAGCTACTGCCTCCGCGAAGGAGGTCATCAAGAAAGGAGGGATCGAGAATCCCTCCATCCATGGAGAGAAGAGGACCGCCTCTGAAGATCCGAAGGCCAAGGCCTCAAAGCGGGGGAAGAGATCTTCGCCAGAGGGTCCCGCACCGGGAGATGTCCCGGCCGCACTATTTCCCCAAGGGGATCAGCCCTCCAGCAAGCCGTAAGTAGAGAGGGGAGTTTTTTAAAGTAAGAGACATCCCCGCTTTATTTCTGAAGATAACCGAAATTTTACCTTGTAGTTCGGATCTCACCCCTCTCAGCAGAGCTCGCCTTCGGGGATCTTCGCTCGAGATGATGGAGAGCGAACGCCCCCCGCCGTATCGCCTAGCGAGGCGGATGATCCCGAGGTGTCATCGCGAGGGCTTCTCCGAATCCGCAGGGCGGAGGGCGCCGTGGGCCCCCAAAGCCCTCCGTGTCCGCCTTCAAAAAGGCCATCAGACAAGTCCGCACCTCCCGGTGCACGGTCGAAGGAGTTGAAGGATCTGCTCGGGCGAGTGTCTATCTCAGAGGATCACCGCGCATTGATGGGTACGGTGATTGAAAAATTTTCGTCCGCGGAAAGCGGGTTGTACGAGGCCGCCAGGAGTTTACTGACGGGTTTTGAGGTACGTGCAATGATGTACCTTTTGACGGTTCCGCATATATAAGATGCGCCCTGTGTAGATAGTAGCCCCTGAGACTCGGTGCGTTGTCAAAAATGACGGCGTGCCGAGGATCATAATCCCAGCTATAATATGTCGCCCTTCCTATGTAGGTGGCGGATCGTCCGGTGGCTAGCCGGACTGATGAATTTGCCGAACTAAAGCGGCAACTTGACGTGGCGGATGCCGACATCGCGCTTGTCAATAAGCGGCTGGACGAGTCACAAGGTATGCAGTTTCTCCGTAGACACCTGGTAAGGGAGCTTGATGCTCGTGCCTTACAACATGTATGCTGGATGCAGATGGTGCCGCTGCCATGGAGAACCTTCGGGCGGAGCTTGCCCGAGCCAAGGAACAGGCCATAGAAAGTGATGCGGCTGCCTTAGAGGCGGCCGAGGAGCTAAAAGCCGAACAAGCTACTCACTGCCGAAGCAAGAGGCAAATGCCCGAGATGGCCGTGAAGTTGAAGAATGCTACCGACCGCTGCGAGCTTCTTAAAAAGAAGGTCGAACGGAGCAAGAGGACCTGAAGAAGGCCACCACCGAGGCCAAGGATGCTCGCTCTGCGATGAGAGCTATGAAGGAGGAGCTACGTCAAGCCGGAGATATCGCGGCTGGAAATCCCTATCTGCTGCGGAGGAAGTTCACGGACCCTAAATATGCTCGCTTGGACCGGCCGTGGAGTTCGGGGATGCTTATTCGACTTGGCGGCGAAAATGCGTGGGCGCGCCAACACTTCGGAGATCAACAGGATCACGAGATGGAAGAGCTTTTTGGTCGCAGCTCAGAGTCCGAGAGCGCCCGCCCATTAACCGATCGTTTGGCCGAATGGGCGGAGCTGAATAGATTGTCCGGGCTTGCCATGAAGGCTGTCGTGACTCATTTGTGGCCGAAAAGGCCCGAGCCGAGGAGTTATTTTGGCTTAGTGCAGCAGTTCCTTGGTGCGGTGCCGCATATCAAAGCAGTGAGGCGGTCAGCATGCATAGAGGGTGCGCGGATGGCTCTTGCCCGTGTCAAGACATACTGGGCGGAGATGAAGGCCACCGATGTTGCATCCCAAGATTCGGACGGAAGCCGAGTACCTGTCGAGCACTATTTTCAGGAAGTTCTGCAGGGCGCTCGTTTAATACGCGGCGCTCGAAGGATATTATGTTCGAATAACATGTATTATTGTGAAACAATGTTTCGATGGAATATAAAAGCTTTTTTATACTTGCGCCTTCAAGAATTAAAAATACCTCCTGTGCGGCCGTTAATGTATATGTGTATATAACCTGAAAGATGGCAGTCTTTGGCTTCAGCCCCCACGCATATAATGCGGGGGTGTTTGTAGAAAACACATTTTCACACTTGATCCAATGTCTTGGTCCTACAAAGGAGGTGATAGCGCAGCAAACTAGGAACCCGGACTATAATGCTTTATCACTTTCACTTAGCCATAGGAGTTCGACAGTGGGGCTACTATATAGCCCCTAGGGGCACCGCGCTCACCCGAATTCGGGGCGCGTATGTGCCTGGCCGGGAAACGGCCCTTCGTCAATGCAGAGGAATTCTAAAGATTCCAAAGGGTCATCGAGTGGTTGACCAGTCTCACGCTATATCATGATAGTCGGCTTTGCTTTCATCGAGGTGCTCGCCTGGCCGAACCGGGGGCACAATCGCAGTAGTTCTCCTGGTGCCGAATTAGCCGATAGAGCGGAACGTAAGGCAGCAAAACACAGGAGCCGGGCAAACCCAACATTTGACCAAAGACATGATTTGAAGCTGATGCATATAAGTCCTAACTCGAGACGCCGAACACTCCCTAAAGTATTCAGTCTTTATGAAAACGGGTCGAACAATCGCCCTTGGTAAAAAGCCCCTGGTGTCCAGGTACGCGCGAAATTCTGACGTGGCCTATGCCAAAACACCAGCCTCCTCCTCGGTTATAGCAAGAAACCAGGGGATGTGTATCAACAAGAGACAGTGAAAAAGGTTTACGCAGGGTCTTAATCTGAAAAGAATCCTTGCAACGGGTCCCTACTGCATGTCTGCGCCTGTGTCTCTGTTGTGCCGTATCCTGGACGGGTGTAGCATGGTGTTCATCTGTAAAAGAGAGGAACTTAGTTGAAAAAGATCGTGATAAAATGTACGTTATATTAAATAAACAAAGTACAATTCAAAAAATGAACAAAATTGAGCTTTATTGTCTCTTGTTGTGGATGCGCGGAGCCCCTTGTACGGGGGTATGCGTCTAGTGAGCCCTTGTATGTTTACGCCGGACTCGTCCAGCCATGTCCGGGGTCTGGACGACCTGTCTAAGTGCTTGTATTGGTGAAGCCGGTTTATTGTGGGGCTGTCAAAGCATCCGCACAGTTTTTCGGACTCGAGGAACCCTCAATTTTTCCCTTTAATGAGATGATGCCGCGTGGACCGGGCATTTTAAGTGTAAGAGATGCATAATGCGGTATTGCGTTAAAGCGGGCGAAAGCTTCGCGTCCCAATAGTGCTTGATAGCTACTTGTAAATGGGGCGAGGTGGAAGGTTAACTTTTCGCAGCGGAAGTTGTCGGGTGAGCCGAGCACAACTTCTAGCAGTATGGAGCCCGTACAATGGGCATATGGGCCTGGCAATACCCCTTGAAAGGAAGTGTTGCAATGGCGAAATTTGGTTGGGTCTATCCCCATTTTGCGGATTGTGTCCTGATATAGCAGGTTTAGATCACTGCCGCCGTCCATTAGGACTTGTGTAAATTGGAGTCCGCCAATTATCGGATCTAATATCAAGGCAGTCCAACCTGCATTCCGTATACTTCTAGAGTAATCCTCGATGGTCGAAGGTGATTGGTTTTAACAACCGGTGGCGGAATCCTTCGGGATAGGCCGTATATGGCGCTGCACCTCTATGGGCGCCGCTTTATTTTTCCCTTTGTCACGCCAAGTGAGTTTACTGTTTTGATTTCTTGTGGGAAATTCTTTTGTTTTCCTGCTCTGCTTTTGGGGTTCGCCATCGCCCTCGCTTGGTGTGTCGAGCCCTTGTGTTCGGGCGTTGAGTTTTCCTGGACTGCTTGAAGACCCAACAATCCTCGTGGGTATGGTTTGCGTGCTTCGAGTACTGTGGATTTGGCATATCTTGTCCAAGATTTTGTTTAAGTTAGATAGCTCGTCCCTGTTATCCTTAGGGGGCAGCTTTTTATGATTCTTCCGAGAGCTTTTGAATCCGGCGTTGACTGCCGTGCTCTTCGGGCTGTTTCCTTTGGTCCGACGCTGGTCCTTGCTGCGTCGTGGTTTCCCGTTTCCATCCCTGACTTTAGATGTACTTGGGTAGCTGGTACTGCATCTTGCCAGCCAGCTATCCTCTCCCGCGCAAAAGCGGGTCATGAGGCTTGTTAATGCGGCCATTGTTCTTGGCTTTTCTTGGCCGAGGTGTCTGGCGAGCCATTCTTCTCGGATGTTGTGTTTGAAAGCTGCTAAGGCTTCGGCGTCCGGACAGTCGACTATTTCATTCTTTTTAGTGAGGAATCTGTTCCAAAATTTCCGGGCTGACTCTCCGGGTTGTTGAGTTATGTGACTTAAATCGCCGGCATCCGAAGGTCGGACATAGGTCCCTTGAAAATTTGCCCGAAAAGCATCCTCAAGCTCCTCCCAACTTCCAATGGTGTTTACGGGAAGGCTTTTAAGCCAATGCCGGGCTGGCCCTTTGAGCTTGAGGGGTAAGTATTTTATGGCGTGGAGATCATCTCCTCTAGCCATGTGTATATGGAGGATGTAATCCTCAATCCGCACTGTGGTCATTGTTCCATCGTATGCCTCTATGTTTACAGTGCTTGAATCCCGCTGGAAATTCATGATCCAGACCTCATCGGTGAAACATAGGGGGGTGCGGCACCCCTATATTTAGGTGTACCGTGATGTTCGGATACTTGATGTGTTGCCTTGCTTACTAGAGCTTGCTTTCTTGGCCCGTAGATAGATCTAATCGGGCCATCTTTTTGATGTGAATCCTGTATGGATCGCGTGTCGGCTTGTGTGCGCGCCGTTTGCCGCTTTTTGTTTGCCATGGGGTCGTTCATCCGACCGGTGGCCTCCTTGTTTTTGATTGCGGGGCTCTCACGGCCTCCTCATCAAATTCGGCAGTAGTTTTCGCTTTGGTAGTTCTTTGTTCGGGCGATCGTCGCCAGATTTGTCTCGGGTGTTGAGTACTTTGCTCCATCTGATTCTGAGTGCATCTTCCGCTGTTTTGAGCTTCCGCTTCTGCTTTTTCAGGCTACGTGTAGTGGCGACGAGCCTTTTGTGGAGGTTCTTCTGCTCCAGCAATTTGTCCGGCGTGAGATCGTCCGGGTTGTTATCTTTGTTGGGGACGGGTTGTTTATCCAGGTTGTCCTGTTCGGACGGTTGCTCGATAGCATGTTCGTCGTCCACCGGTTCGCCCTGCTCTATGGCTGGGTCTGTATAGCTGTTGTCTTTATCGAGGCGGGACCCAGACATTCTGAGTATATGCTCACTGACAGAACTATTCTCCTCCATCTTGCAGCTGTAGAACTTATTGGAGACTTCATATCTCTCAATCCGGGCATTTGCTTGAAATATTAACTTCAACTCCTGGAACATCTCATATGCTCCATGACATTCAAAACGCCGTTGAAGTCCCGGTTCTAAGCCGTAAAGCATGGCACATCGAACTATCGAGTAGTCATCGCTTTGCTCGCCAGCACGCTCATAACATCCGTGTTGCTCCTGCGAGCAGGTTTGGCACCTAGCGGTGCTTCCAGACGTAATTCTTACGTGCAGCAATGAGGATAATCCTCAAGTTACGGACCCAGTCCGTAATTGCTACCATCATCTTTCAACTTTGCTTTCTCAAGGAACGATTAAAATTCAATGTAACAACAAAGACGGGCCATCTATCTACAACAACATAGACATGCAAAATACTATCAGGTACTAAGTTCATGATAAATTAAAGTTTAGTTAATCAAATTATTAAAGAACTCCCACTTAGATAGACATCCGTCTGATCATCTAAGCGATCACGTGATCCATATCAACTAAACCATGTCCGATCACCACGTGAGATGCAGTAGTTTTCAATGGTGAACATCACTGTGTTGATCATATCTTCTATATGATTCACGCTCGACCTTTCAGTCTCAGTGTTCCGAGGCCATATTTGCATATGCTAGGCTCGTCAAGTTTAACCTGAGTATTCCGCATGTGCAAAACTATCTTGCACCCGTTGTATTTGAACGTAGAGCTTATCACACCCGATCATCACCTGGTGTCTCAGCATGAAGAACTTTCGCAGCGGTGCATACTCAAGGAGAACACTTATACCTTAAAATTTAGTGAGAGATCATCTTATAATGCTACCGTCGATCTAAGCAAAATAAGATGCATAAAAGATAAACATCACATGCAATCAATATAAGTGATATGATATGGCCATCGTCATCTTGTGCTTGTGATCTCCATCTCAAAGCACCGCCATGATCACCATCATCACCGGCGCGACACCTTGATCTCCATCGAGCATCGTTGTCGCCTCGCCAACTATTGCTTCTACGACTATCGCTACCGCTTAGTGATAAAGTAAAGCAATTATGTATGATTGCATTGCATACAATAAAGCAACAACAATATGGCTCCTGCTAGTTGCCGATAACTCGGTTACAAAACATGATCATCTCATACAATAAAATATAGCATCATGTCTTGACTATATCACATCACAACATGCCCTGCAAAACAAGTTAGATGCCCTCTACTTTGTTGTTGCAAGTTTTACGTGGCTGCTACGGGCTGAGCAAGAACCATTCTTACCTACGCATCAAAACCACAATGATAGTTTGTCAAGTTAGTGTTCTTTAACCTTCTCAAGGACCGGGCGTAGCCACACTCGATTCAACTAAAGTTGAGAAACCGACACCCGCCAGCCACCGTGTGCAAAGCATGTCGGTAGAACCAGTCTCGCGTAGCGTCACGATAATGTCGGTCCGGCCGCTTCATCCAACAATACCGCCAACCAAAGTGTGACATGTCGGTAAGCAGATGACTTGTATCGCCCACAACTCACTTGTGTTCTACTCGTGCATATAACATCTACGCATAAAACCTGGTTCTGATACCACTGTTGGGGAACGTAGTAATTTCAAAAAAAATCCTACGCACACACAGGATCATGGTGATGCATAGAAATTAGAGGGGAGAGTGTGTCCATGTACCCTCGTAGACTGAAAGCGGAAGCGTTAGCACAACACGGTTGATGTAGTCATACGTCATCACGATCAGACCGATCCAAGTACCGAACGTACGGCACCTCTGAGTTCAGCACATGTTCAACTCGATGACGTCCCGCGAGCTCCGATCCAGCAGAGCTTCACCGGAGAGTTTCGTCAGCACGACGGCGTGATGATGGTGATGATGATGCTACCGACGCAGGGCTACTCCTAAGCACCGCTACGATATTATCAAGGTGGATTATGGTGGAGGGGGGCACCGCACACGGCTAAGAGATCAATGATCAATTGTTGTGTCTGCAAGGGGTGCCCCTCTCCCCGTATATAAAGGAGTGTTGGAGGGGGAGGAGGCCGGCCTCCCTAGGCGCACCCCATGAGGAGTCCTACTCCCATTGGGAGTAGGACTCCCCCCTTCCAAGTAGGAGTAGGAGAAGGGAAGGAAGGAGAGAGGAAGAGAAGGAAAAGGGGTGCCCCTCCTTGTCCACCCGGACTAGAGGGGAGGGGCAGGCTGCCTTGGCCGCCCCTCCTCTTCTCCCACTAAGGCCCATGAGGCCCAATTAACTCCCTAGGGGGTTCCGGTAACCCCCCGGTACTCTGGTATATGCCTGAAACCTCCCGGAACCCTTCCAGTGTACAAACACAATCGTCCAATATATCGATATTTATGTCTCGACCATTTCGAGACTCCTCGTCATGTCCGTGATCATATCCGGACTCAACTACCTTCGATAGATCAAAATCATAAACTCATAATACCGATCGTCACCGAACTTTGTTGCGTCACGGACCCTACGGGTTCGAGACCAATGTAGACATGATCAGACACGCCTCCCAATCAATAACCAATAGCGGAACCTGGATGCTCATATTGGCTCCTACATATTCTACAAAGATCTTTATCGGTCAAAATGACCGAGGTGGAAATCTGTGGAGGGGCACCGCACACGCTAAGAAATCAACTTGTGTGTCTATGGGGTGCCCCTCCCCTTATATAAAGGAGTGGAGGAGGGGCTGGCCGGCCTCATGGGCGCGCCAAGGGGGAATCCTACCGCTACTAGGAGTAGGTTCCCGCTTTCCTAGTCCAACTAGTAGGGAAGGAAAGAGGAAGAGGAGAGAAGGAAGGGGTCGCCCCCAATTAGGATTGGGCTTGGGGGCACGCGCCCACCGGCCGCCTTCTCTCTTTTCCACTAAAGCCCATGATGGCCCATTAAACCCCCGGGGGGTTCCGGTAACCCCCCGGTACTCCAAAAAATGCCCGAACCTATCCGAAACCTTTCTGGTGTCCAAACATAACCTTCCAATATATCAATCTTTATGTCTCGACCATTTTGAGACTCCTCATCATGTCCGTGATCACATCTGGGACTCCTGTGGCACCCCGGCTCAGAGAAACCAGAACGCCCCGTATTCCAGCCCAGAGATCAAGGAGAAGTCTCTGGAATACGGCACTATTAATCCAAAGGCAGCATGATATCCAAAGTAATACTCCAAATATAATAACAGATACCATCATGGAAATAATCATAATACCAACCACTAATACTCCAATGACAACATGGTACTCATCAACTGCAAGCATAACTCCTAGTAATCCAAACAATAGCATGGCAACAACAAGATCAAACTAATACTCCAAGAAAATGCCATGCACAAATTCATGTAGCTAAAGCAATATTTTAAACAAGTTCAAATATATTAAAACATGTCACTGCATTACAGTGATGCAAATGGAGGGTGTGGCTTGCCTGGCGCCGAAGAATACTCCGGGAAGAAATGCGGTGAAGCCACGGAAAGAATCGCCGGAAAACGTTCCCTCTCGAAAGGGGCTGGTTTAGCGCAAGGGAAAAATGGTCATTTTCAGAATGTTAACACATGGTGAAAATGATACCAACAGAACGGGCTCGACGACACGAAGAAGTGGGCTTTGGAATCACCTCAATCGGAGTTGCGAGCGAAAAGATATAGCCCGACAAAGTTCAGGGACCAATTTGTAAAGATTTCTCCACAAACAGCCCCCGAGCCGAAAAATCAAAACGATTCTCGTGAAATACGCCTTCGAACGGAGAAATCGCATTCTTAGATAAAGCAGAGGTAGAATACGCTTACTTCACGCGAAAGCGCACTTCTGAATGCACGCCCACTTAACCACGTGGACGATGGCGGGGCCGAGCGTGGGGTCGCTGACGTGCGGGTCCTGCGGGTTGGGCCCGTCACTTATCCATGTTGATGGCGGGTCAACGCCCGTGCAGTTGGCCCTGCCGCCCTCGGCTACCTCCGCCGGGCGAGGGCAACGGGCGGCCTCGAACGAGGCTGCACCGCCTCGGATGTAAGGAGCACCGGCAAGGAGGGGATGATGGCAGCGATGGAAGGGCGGACGACGGCCTGGTCGGCCGGGCGTTGAGGGGGGGTGCTCGGCGGCTTGGAGGCGAGAAATGGCTCGGGAGAGCTTCACCGAGTCTTGGGGCTCAACCGGTGAAGAAATGAGGAGGAAGGGCGCGACAACGACTGAATTTAGGCGGAGGGCCGGAGCGCCATGGCGGCCAACCGAGGCGATGAGGGGCTCTGGAGGCAAATGGAGAGGTCGGAAGGCTTCGGGAGTGAGGGGAGGCGATGGAGTGCCGCGGGTGGTCTTATATAGCCGCTGGGCGAGGAGGACGAGCTTTCATCGCCATGGGACGCGTGGGCAAGACTCATGGACGCGTGCTCGCACGCATGAACTTGGAGGCAAAGCGACGAGGAAGGCACAAAGGAGTCTCTCACGGGCGAGGAGGCCAAGGGGCGCAGGAAGTATGACGACGGCGATTTAACAGAGCCAAACCGCCACTTGTTCTCGTGGGCATTCGTTGGCGGCGTCGGTGAGCGCCGGTGGGGAAGCGGACGGAGGTGAGAGGGTCCAAGGAACTGCGACGATGAGAGGAAGACAATGGACACGGTCCACGCGCTAAAGGCGACGAGAGAGGAGGTGCGAAGCACAAACAGCCACTGGCGCGCCATCGCATTACACAGAGGCGTGCGGTGATGCCATTTACACGGTCACCAAGTGCAATCGGCATGTAGCGTGGGAGAGAGCTTGAACATGTTGTCTAGTGGTAAGTTCATCCAGGTAGGTTTCAACTTCGTGCTATCTTGGTTAAAAGTGATCTGGTTAAACGTTAAGAACCCTCTCAAGTTTACTGCAGAAACTTGGGTGAGCACTAGTGATCAACAGGAAGGGTTTTGGATCCAATGGAGTTGTCTCATGAGGTTGAGGTAAAGAAGGAATTTCATCCTGGTAACTTGGAGAAGATTTGGGCCAAGATAAATCATAGTTGCTTTGCAACCGCCAAATATGGTCCGAAATGAGATTTGGATGATGCACTCAAATGGTGTGTCCACTTGAGCTCAAATTTGGTAAGGCTTCATGATTTGATCATATAAAGATGTCGTATAAGTTTCATACCAATTGGATTCACCAAAATGGTACTTGCTTCACAAACATCCTTGTTGACCGTAAACTTGCAAAAATTCTAGAGGAATAATGGCTTGATGAACCATGCCCAAAATGGGTGGAAGTAGGTTATATGGATAATATAAGGCCTAGAAAATTTGGCAGCCATAATGGAGCAAGATAAAATATACTTGCTTCACAAACTGAAATTTTGGGCAGAATCAAAGAATTGAAGATGAGCTCACATGGAGGCAAGAAATGAGCTCTACTTTGGTGGAGGGATATGATATGATGATGTGAGGGATCATGCAAAATGGCAACTCATTTGGATATGCCTAGCTTGCACCTCCTTCACAAAGCTTCTTTCAGGATAGAAACTTTGGAAAATCATAATCAAATAATTACTAGGCAAATGAGGTTGCATTTTGGCATGTGGCAATGATATGGACAGGAAAAGGTTTCCAAGGAGTTTGAGGTAAATAGGGAAAAGGAAAATAGCACTTGCTTCACAATGTGCCATTTAGGGCAGAATAGGAAATGAATTATTTGAGCAAGATGATAAACATGACAAATGAAATATTTTGCCATATTTGAGAAAGATATGACCCCGAAAAAATTATAAGAATTATTTGGGAATTCTAGGGTGATGGAAATAAAGGTTTCTTCACAACCTAGAGGCGAGCGGGGTTATTCCTTTAATAGAAAAGGAATATTCCTAGAAAAAGATTTTAGGGTTTGGTCAAGCAAGGAAGTGACAAGATCTTGGCAGGGTTTTGAGAATGATGAGCCACTTGGGAAGGAAAATGAGGATGATTTCCCGGTGACAAGGCCACGTAACCACTCCAAAAAGAAAAACAGAGCAAAACCAATAAATCAAAAAGAAAAAGAAAAGGGCCAAAATCCAGTGTTACAAGTCTTACCCCTTAAAGAAATCTCGTTCTCGATATTTAGTTGCTCTGGGAACAAGTATGACTTGAGAATACCGCTTTCAACTCGGGCATCCTTTTTCCTTTATTTATTGTTCCCCAAGAATTTCAGATGATCAACTTACCTTGCTCTGGGGTGGCTTGCTTCACCTTTCCCCAAATTTTGATGGGTCTTTGCTCATATACCAAATCCTTTTGCTGACATTGATTTTCTCATATCTGCGGTGATGTCCGATGGATCTGATCATAAATTTCCTTTTGGTCATGAAAACCTTTTTATTTCTGTCATGGGGTTGCTGCAAGCCTTCTGGGTTCAATAAATGCTTAGAATTAATCATGGCCATCTTCTGACGGGATCTGACTGCTCATAGGTGCACTGATTTATCTTGATTTATTTCCTTTGGCTCGAGCATGTGGCATACACCAGAGATTTGACTGCCTTCTGTCGTGAGCAATATAATGGTGTATGGAGTTATGTCATACCTCAAGCATTTACATTTTGAGACTTTGCCCGACAGGGGCTGACGGATAAATGCTTTTCCTGGCAGATTGACCGGGTACTTGATTCCGTCGTAGTATACCGGTCTGAACTGATTATTCAGCTTTTGACTTTCTAATTTTGTCGGTATACCCATTTTTGGTAATACGCTGTGATATGTTTTAACACTGCCGCTGAGGTCAAACTGTTGAGGTTGCAAAGGAATCTTGGATCTGACAGAGCAGACTTGGATATTCCACACTAACCATGTCAAGTGGGTCAAAGGGTATGCAAATCCTTGTAAATAGAGTAGGCCGCTGAAGGTGTATGTCTTTGTGGATCCATATGGAATTATGGCCTCCAACTGATTTGGGTATCCGGACCATGATGGTCGTGCAAAATACATCATACCTTTGTTGTCAGTCTCACTCTTTAACGGTCATTATTTTCTTTGTCAGGATACCTTGTTGAAATAACTTGGCCACACATGTCCTTGATTCTTCGTATGACCATGACTGTGGCTAGTGCAATATTGTTGGCATTATTCCTTCTGCTTATTTTCTGACCTATGTCCGCACATATATGACATATACTGGGGTTTGTAGTATGGAGACTCATTGCTGAGGCCAATCATACAAGAAGGTGACAAGAGATCACGAGATCCCCTTGTAGATGCGGAATATTGGCCTTGGTGGCCATTGTCAAGACTGTTACTTCTGCGATGTCATATTCAGATCTTGTCGATCCTTGCATTACATAAGGTGTGTATCTCTGCTTATTTTCATTTGCATGACTTATGAGGTTGTTGGGTCCGTACCTTTCTTAGGTATATCTGCTTGGATTAGTGTCGTATCCCATATGAGTGACTAATCTGACCCGGGATACATGCGTACCATATGTATAATAATCATATGCAACTGAATACCCTATTATTGCGGCAGACATATGTTTTGACTGAATTGTTCCTCTAACAAAATTATTGCAAATCTGATCCTTGAGATGTACTGCCATATACTGCCAACTCATCATATAATCTCTGAGGATGGTGCATAGTGTGGTACTGACGCTGATGAGGACATGACTACCTTGGATAAGACCAAAAATATTGCATACATGCATATTTGTCAGGTGATTTCTAGTGCATACTATTCAATAATCTATTTATGTTATCCAGAACAAAAATACTTCACATACTTTTGTGTTTTGTCTAATTGCAGGTGTATGGGACATTTGTACAATACACATATGAAGATAAGGGAAAAGGAGAAGTTTAGATGCTGTTCAAAAAGTCCTCTCACGTCACTTTTGGGCCAAGAGAAGATAGAGTCCAAGTCTCTCACGTTCTTGATTCAGATTCGGACTTCACAGACATACCTGACTCAAAACACCAACAACTTTTTCATACGGACTCCGAATTGGGTGATTCTTTTTTTGTTGGAAATTAGATTTCATGCTCTTTCCAACCCAATTGGAATCACCTTAAAATCTGTCCGGAGAGTTGAGTTATGGACGAAACAATCTGACGCTGCACCAGAATCCGAGTCAAACTACAAGTCCAAAGGTGTTATGTCACCTCCACTTGGGCCCATTGGCCTTGTACGACCTAGGGTTAGTTTTAGGCTGCCTTGGGACGCCCTCCCACCTCCTTGGCCGCCACCCCTTGCTCCTATATAAGTAGATCCATCTAGTAGCTTTTTCCTGCAGATTTGTTTAGTTAAAATTAGCCATTGCAACTTAGTACTTCGCTTGTGTCCAACAACCAGACCAAGGCTGCTTACGGATCCCCATCATTATCAATACTTCATATATATTCGCAATATTCAGATTGCTTTATCATATTCTTGCTCGCTCTTCGATTATGTGCAGAATAGACCTTCATGGTTAGGCTGATTGTGCTTCCATAGATCGGTAAGAATCCTCGGGAGATTGGTTTAGCGATTGTGAAAGTGCAACTATCCCTAGGTGGTTTTGGTAATTCATAACAACATATAGCTCATTGAGCTAATGCTATTCCAAGACTATTATTTTAGAAAAGCTCAATGAATGGCATGGCATGGATGATGAAAGTGGATCCCTCAAAATACTAAGGACAAAGGATTGGCTTAAGCTCAAAAGCTCAAGACTCTTCATTTTACATTTTAGTGATCCAAGATCACATTGAGTCTATAGGAAAAGTCAATACTATTAAGAAGGGATGAGGTGTTGCTTAATGAGCCTCTTGCTTCATGTGCTTAGTGATATGCTCCAAAACCCTCAACTACTTTCCCACATCCACAAATGACCTAAACCTAAAGCCAAAATCGGTCACACCGATTCATTCTATCCGCGCCACCGATTCCAAAAGTCATAGCCACTACCAAAGACCCTAAGCAAATCGGTCTTACGATAGGGATCTCGGCCTCACCGAGATGGGGTTGCAATCTCTGCTTCCCTTCGTAACGTTTTGGTCTAACCAAGTGAGCGATCGGTCCCACCGAGATTGCAATGTAAACTCTCTGCTTCCTTTTTGTAACATTTCGTCTCACCAAAAGAGCAAATCGGTCCCACCGAAGTTTACGACCAACTCTCGAAAGCTTATTACCAAAATCGGTCCCACCGAGTTTGTGTAATCGGTCTCACCGAGATTACGTTATGCCCTAACCCTAATAATATCGGCCTCACCGAGATGCATGTCAGTCCCACCGAAAATCACTAACGGTCACTAGGTTTACTAAATCGGTCCGACCGAGTTTAACGATTTGGTCCCACCGAGTTTGGTAAATTGTGTGTAACGGTTAGATTTTGTGTGGAGGCTATATATACCCCTCCACCTCCTCTTCATTCGTGGAAAGAGCCATCAGAACGAACCTACACTTCCAACTTACCATTTCTGAGAGAGAACCACCTACTCATGTGTTGAGGCCAAGATATTCCATTCCTACCATATGAATCTTCATCTCTAGCCTTCCCAAGTTTCTTTCCACTCAAACCCTCTTTCCACCAGATCCAAATCCTATGAGAGAGAGTTGAGTGTTGGGGAGACTATCATTTGAAGCACAAGAGCAAGGAGTTCATCATCAACACACCATTTGTTACTTCTTGGAGAGTGGTGTCTCCTAGATTGGCTAGGTGTCACTTGGGAGCCTCCGACAAGATTGTGGAGTTGAACCAAGGAGTTTGTAAGGGCAAGGAGATTGCCTACTGTGAAGATCTACCGCTAGTGAGGCAAGTCCTTCGTGGGCGACGGCCATGGTGGGATAGACAAGGTTGCTTCTTCGTGGAGCCTTCATGGTGGATCCTCTCGTGGACTCACAAGAGCCGCTACCCTTCGTGGGTTGAAGTCTCCATCAACGTGGATGTACTATAGCACCACCTATCGGAACCACGACAAAAACATCCGTGTCTCCAATTGCATTTGAATCCTCCAAACCCTTCCCCTTATATTCTTGCAAGTTGAATGCTTTATTTTCCGCTGCCTATATACTCTTTGCATGCTTGCTTGAATTGTGTGATGATTGCTTGACTTGTCCTAAAATAGCTAAAATCTGCCAAACTAGAAAATTGGGAAAAGGTTAAGTTTTTATTGGTCAAGTAGTCTAATCACCCCCCTCTAGACATACTTCAAGGTCCTACAAGTGGTATCGAGCTTTGGTCTCCATTTTCTTTGATTTCCATAGCTTTTGGTGGTCATAGCCTTGGTTTCACAACCTAGGAGAGTATGGCTTCTAGCGAGGGAAGTTATCACCGTAGAGGTCCTTACTTTGATGGTTCTAATTTTGCTAGTTGGAAGCATAAGATGAAAATGCATATTCTTGGACATAACCCCGCCATTTGGGCAATTATTTGTATTGGCTTGCAAGGTGAATTCTTCGATGGGAGAGAACCGAACCGTGAAGCTAATGCGAAGAATTGAAGATGCTACAATACAACGCTCAAGCATGTGACATCATCTTCAACGGATTGTGCCTCAAGAATTCAACAAAATCAGCCGCCTTGAGAATGCAAAGGAAATTTGGGATACTTTGATTGATATGCATGAAGGTACCGAGTCCGTCAAGGAATCCAAGTTGGATGTGCTCCAAAGTCAGCTTGACAAGTTCAAGATGAAGGATGGTGAAGGTGTCGCTGAAATGTACTCTAGGCTTGCTCTTATCACAAATGAGATTGCCGGCTTAGGGAGTGAAGAGATGACCGACAAATTCATCATCAAGAAAATCCTAAGAGCATTGGATGGAAAGTATGATACCGTGTGCACATTGATCCAAATGATGCCAAACTACAAAGATCTCAAGCCAACGGAAGTCATTGGAAGGATTGTTGCTCATGAGATGTCACTCAAGGATAAGGAGGAACTTCACAACAAGTCAAGTGGTGCTTACAAAGCCTCAAGTGAAGCCCCCACATCATCAAGTGAGAAACCAACCTTCAATGAAGAATTGAGCTTAATGGTGAAGACCTTCAACAAATTCTACAAAAGTAGAAGCAAAGAAAGAAGCTCCAAGTCAAGGTCTTACAATGACAAGAGATCTTCTAGTCGAGAGCTCAATTGCTACAATTGTGGGAGACCCGGACACTACTCCAATGAGTGTACGGTGCCCTACAAAAGAAGAGAAGATTCTCCAAGAAGAAGGAGCAAAAGAGAAGAATCACCACCAAGAGAGAGGAGGAGTAGAGATGATCGTTATGAACGAAGACCCTCACGGAGAAGCAAGGATTTGGAAAGGAAGGACAAGTCATCAAAGAGCTACACAAAACGAAGACATCAAGCTCATGTTGGTGAATGGGTATCCGCCCGACCACCATCACTCCGAGAGAAGCTATCACTCCGACCAATATACTCAAGATGAAGGTGTTGCCGGTCTAGCACTTGTGTCAACCAACTCCTCGACATATTTGACTCACCAAATGAAGGAATTGGTAGATGCTTAATGGCCAAAGGTCCTAAGGTAACACACCCCGAGTATATTGATTTTGATGTTGATGAAGATGACTTGCTAGGTGATGATGATTTACTTGTTGACAACTCTAGTGATGAATACTATGATGAAACGTCAATTAATCATGATAATCAAACGAATGACAACGATAAGGAGAAAATTGAGCTTCTAACGAAAGAAATAAACACTCTTAAGTTGGCTCATGAAACTATCTTCGAAGATCATCGAGAACTTTTAAGGGGTCATGAGAAGTTACGCTTTGAAAAGCTCAATCTTGAGCAAGAGCATGAGTTCTTAAAGGCAATCAATGATGATCTCCGCAAGAAAAGTTCTTATTACATTGCCAAGCATTTACTCTTATCTACTTACATGCCTCAAGTCAAGTCTAGTAACAAGTACAAGAAACATACTTCCTCTAGTAGTAACAATAGTAATGTCAAATCCAATGTTGTTGCTTCTAGTAGTTCTCTTGATTCCACTAATGGTTCTCTTAGCCAAGTTACACTTGAGCAAGAAAATAGTTTATTGAAGGGAATTATAGAGAAAGGTGTTTACAAGAGCCTTGCCGGAGTAAGCAATTGAGGAAATTGTACGCAAGCAAGGAAGGCACCGAAGAATCAAGGTGTTGGTTTTGAACGAAAGTTCAACGCCAATGGAGTTGAGTGGGAAGAAGATCGATACCCCAAGACAAAGTTTGTTCCTCAACAAGAGAAGTATGATCCTACTTCCTTCAAGGGACACAAGCTCAAGATGATCTTCCACCACAAGACCACAAGAACAAAGGCAAGGACAAGCTTCAAGAAGAGATTGATGCATTTGAAGAAGCACCTAAAGCCTCGCTCGAGTGGGTCCCCAAGACTACGCCAAGTTCTACTTCATCAAGTACAACTATAACTCCAAGGATTCCCATCAAGATGATGTGGATCCCAAGAATAAGAACTAGAGAGTTCTTGAGGGTGACTCCGCCAACATTCTTCACTCATATCATTTTGGCAAGAACAAGTGCAATCAACTTTCACATCTTGCACTAGTTCAAGGAGTCACAAACCTCATGTTGGTAAGGCAAGGGACAAGGTAACATAATGTTTTCATGGACATCATCTTGTGTATGCATCACTCTATGTCTATGGATATTCTTGTTTATTCCTTGTGGGACTAACCCATGTAGGCAAGTTGAAAGTGCAACTCACTCCAAAGGATTGCTCCAAATGATCTACATCAACATTGAGCATCTACATCTTCAACACCTACATGAAGTCATCATCGACAAAACTCAAGGTTAGTTCATCCCTCTAAGGGGGATCTCACAACTAGGGGAGCTTAACTCTATGAATTGAGTCAAAGGAACTCTAATGGTGTGAACACATTAATGCTTTATGTAAAAGTGGTAACCCCACTTGAGCTTAAACGATGAGTATGACCTATGATCAAATGTTCTCATTTGACTCCTAAGTCAATATACTCATATATAGATGACCTAGTCATCGCCAATTGCTTGATAGTTGCTAAAATTGGTTGTGCATGCTTTGCCACATATTTCAATTGCCATCTTATTGTGTGAGCATGTTGGTGCATATTTTACTCATTCAAGGACATCCACTTGTTGTTTTGTTTGTTTGGATTCTTTTCTTTGTGCCAAGTGGATGGACAAGAATGCCTAAGAACCTTCTTTAGCTATCTATGCTTTTCTCGCCTCAAACTCTATTCATGCTACATCACAAAATTTGATCAAGTCGATTCAACCACTGTGTGAGGAGCACT